>PVKV010005888.1:70685-110626 GCA_004027835.1 Alouatta palliata | reverse complement strand
CGGTGGCTCACACCTGTAATCCCAGCACTTTGGGAGGCCGAGGCGGGTGGATCACGAGGTCAAGAGATCGAGACCATCCTGGTCAACATGGTGAAACCCCGTCTCTACTAAAAATACAAAAATTAGCTGGGCATGGTGGCACGTGCCTGTAGTCCCAGCTACTCGGGAGGCTGAGGCAGGAGAATTGCTTGAGCCCAGGAGGCGGAGGTTGCCGTGAGCCGAGATCGCGCCATTGCACTCCAGCCTGGGTAACAAGAGCCAAACTCCGTCTCAAAAAAAAAAAGAAAAGAATGGTTCATGGTGCAAAGTTGGGTGAACAAGAAAGGTCACTGTACTGAAAAGTTAGAAACGGCCTGAATACCCATCAATAGGGATTTGGTTAAATAAATTTATGAGACTTGGAGGTGTCAGGGAGACCAGGCAGGTGTTATAAAAGATAAAGCACATCTTTACATATTGACATAAAGCACGTAATATTCGCATGAGAAAAACGGCTCGCACCATTCCACATGTCAACTGATCCTCTTTTGTTTAACATATAACCCACTGGGAAGGCCAACACTTAACACTTGTTATCCTTGTCGGTTAGAATTTGAGGGAAATTTTCTATATTATTGAAACTTTTTACGAACAGCACATGTTATTTGTATGATAACGAAAGTGAATAAACATTTCATTTTGAAAAACTAAGGAAGAAATATGCTATTGTGTCCTTTAAGGCTGTATCTACCATTTCTTTTGTTCAACAAATATGGACAGTTTATTTTGTAGAAGGTAATGCCTCCAGGACTAGGGTAGATACAAAAGACAATTGGACTGAGCCTCTCTCTGCTTCCTGACACCAAACCAGTATTACCACTGCCCCCCACCTGACACGCAGACACACACACACGCACACACACACACATGCCTTCTTCCTGCCACAAATAAGTTGGTGTCCCTTGGCCAATCCCACCACCTGCGCCCCAGAGTCCATCTCCCCACCATTTTCTCAGAAGCCTCACACTATTCATTATCATTCTTTCTTTCCAACTTCTCCCTCTCTCTTGTCTGTCTAGTTACTTGAAAACCTCTCAAGTCCCTTTCATTCTAAATAAAAGGAAGGGAGGAAAGGAAGGAAGGACATTCTGGACAGAATTATTAGGGAGAGAAGGGAGGAGGAAGGGGAGAGGGAAGAGGTATTCAAGCATATCCTCCAAATTAAACATTCTTTTTTTTTTTTTTCAAGTCGTCATGGCGGGGTATTGGGAAAAGTTTCAATTAGCAATAATCGCACCTCAGATAAACCTCATTGGCTTTGATACTGCCACTGCGCAAAGCTAAACATTCTTAAAGAAATATGTTAGCCTGACTATTATAAGAACATGACACTTGGTACAGTGGCTCACACCTGTAATCCCAGCACTTTGGGAGGCCAAGAGGGGCGCATCACCTGGGGCCAGGAGTTTGAGACCAGCCTGGCCAACATGGTGAAACCCCATCTCTACTAAAAATACAAAAATTAGCCAGGCATGGTGGCGTACGCCTGTGGTCCCAGCTACTCAGGAGGCTGAGGCAGGAGGATTGCTTGAACCTGGAAGGCAGAGGTTGCAGTGAGCAGAGATTGCGCTACTGCATTCCAGCCTGGGTAACAGAGTGACACTCCGTCTCAAAAAAACGAAAGAACGGACAGAGACAGCAATATAAAAGCAAGATTTTGAGCTAGATGGAGAAGGTGCTCTTTCTCCCTCTGACCCAGAGGGTGGACCCAGTCCTGCGCTCCCCAGCCCCTGCCTCAGGATGCACTCTGTTAGAGTCAGAACCTGGATGATCTCAATTGTGGATGATGGCTCATTTCTTTCCAAGTAACACTCTCCCTCCTCCCCTTCAGCCAGACATCGAGAAAGAGTTGCCTACTTGCCTTCCCCGTCCTTACCTCCTCCGCTCCTCCACACACTGAGTTGGTTCCTGAGCCTCACCACTCTATCAAAGCCAGTTGCGCCCAGGCACACTTCTCAGGCTTGCCTCAACTTCCCAGCAGCATTTGGCTCCAGTCTTGAGTCTGTCCTCTCTTTGTATTCTTTGCCAATGTTTCCTCTCCAGCCTCACTTCTCAGTCCTGGGGCTCCGGGTGCTCAGTCCTGAGACCTTTGCTCTCTTCCCTGTGCCCTCTTTCCTAGGCCATCTTATCCAAGCCAGCATGTTCATCACCAAAACGCCACTGACTTCTGAAAATGCCTGGTCAATCAACATCTCACAACCGGCATCTAGGAGATGCTGGCTTCATCAATCTCTCTGCTTGGGTATCTCACAGATTTCATTCATTCATTTATTCTATCAAATACCTACTATGTGTCAGGAACTACACTAGGCACGGGATATAAAATGAAAAACAAAACAGGCATGGTTCATGCCTCTGAGCAGCTTAACTCAAATGTCAACAACTGAACTCAAGAGCTTTCCTCAACCAACATGCTCCTCCATGGTCTGTGTCTCAATAAATGGCACAACTTCCACCCACCTGCTCAAGCCAGAAACCTGAATGGTATAGTCGATACTTCACTTTCCCTTATTCTACCCGAGGGAGACACACTCTAAAGTGGCATCCCCCTACCCACAGTGAGGCATGCCTTTGTATAATCCTCTCCCCTTGAGGCAGAACCTGTGACCTGCTTCTAATCAACAGAAGATAGCCAAGGTGGGCCAGGCACAGTGGCTAACACCTATAATCCCAGCACTTTGGGAGGCTGAGGTGGGTGGATCACTTGAGGTCAGGAATTCAAGATCAGCCTGACCAACATGGTGAAACTCCATCTGTACTAAAAATACAAAAATTAGCCAGGTGTCGTAGCGGGCACCTGTAATCCCAGCTACTTGGGAGGCTGAGGCATGAGAATCACTTGAATTCGGGAGGAGGAGGTTGCAGTGAGCCAAGATCATGCCACTGCACTCCAGCCTGGGCAACAGAATGAAACTCCATCTCAGAAAAATAAAATAAAATAATAATTAAATTTAAAAAATGATAGCCAAGGTGATAGATGTTAAGATCTTGTTTAGGGCCGGGCGTGGTAGCTCATGCCTGTAATCCTAGCACTTTGGGAGGCTGAGGTGGGTGGATCACCTGAGGTCAGGAGTTCAAGACCAGGCTGGCCATCATGGTGAAACCCCATCTTTAAAAAAAAAAAAAAAAAAAGATCTTGTTTAGGATATGTTATATGGCAATAGTGTTTGGATGTCATTCCTGTGATTACATTATGTTATATAATACTCTATCTTAGCAGGCTCAAGAGAGACTCCCTTGCTCGCTTTAAAGAAGTAAGCTATCACAGAGAAATGTCACAGAGCAGAGAGAGTGAAGAGGCTGCATCTGGCTCCCGCTCTCACAGCAGTTGCAGTACATTGAGCTCCATAGAGACAGCGCCGGGGCAAATGAGAGCCGGACGGGTACTGGGCGACTCTGTGCTTTGCTGAGGGAAAATAACTAAACATGGGCAAAGGAGATCCTAAGAAGCCGAGAGGCAAAATGTCATCATATGCATTTTTTGTGCAAACTTGTCAGAAGGAGAATACGAAGCACCCAGATGCTTCAGTGAACTTCTCAGAGTTTTCTAAGAAGTGCTCAGAGAGGTGAAAGACCATAACTGCTAAAGAGAAAGGAAAACTTGAAGATATGGCAAAGATGGATAAGGCCCATTAGGAAAGAGAAATGAAAACCTATATCTCTCCTAAAGGGAAGACAAAAAAGAAGTTCAAGGATCCCAACGCACCCAAGAGGCCACCTTCGGCCTTTTTCCTTTTCTGTTCTGAATATTGCCCAAAAATCGAAGGAGAACATCGTGGCCTATCCACTGGTGATACTGTGAAGAAACCGGGAGAGATGCGGAGTACCGCTGCTGCAGATGACAAGCAGCCATGAAAAGAAGGCTGCGAAGCTGAAGGAAAAATACGGAAAGGATATTGCTGCATATCAAGCTAAGGGAAAGCCTGCTGCAGCAAAAAAGCCGGGGGAGTTGTCAAGGCTAAAAAAGCAAAAAAAAGAAGGAAGAGGAGGAAGATGAGAAAGACGAAGAGGATGAGGAGGAGGAGAAAAATAAAGATGATGATGAATAAGTTGGTTCTAGCACAAATTTTTTTTTCTTGTCTATAAAGCATTTAATCCCCCCGTATACAACTCACTCCTTTTAAAGAAAAAAAATTACAATGTAAGGATGTGTAAGATTTGTTTTTAAACCGTAAAGTGTCTTTTTGTATGTCATTAACACACTACTGAATGTGTCTTTAGATAGCCCTGTCCTGGTGGTATTCTCAGTAGCCACTAACCTTGCTTGGTACAGTATGGGGGTTGTAAATTGGCATGGAAATTTACAGCAGGTTCCTGTTGGTACACAGCACAAATTAGTTATAGACGGGGACGGTAGTTTTTCATCTTCAGTTGTCTCTAACACAGCTTCTATGAAATAATTCCTTTTCTGTTAACTGAATGCCGCCTTGTAATGGCAAAAAAAAAAAAAAAAAAAAAAAAAGGAGCTGTTTTGTTTGCATTCTGAATGCTTCTAAATAAATATAATTCTTTTATTAGAAAAAAAAAAAAAAAAAGGCCGGGCATGGTGGCTCATGCCTGTAATCTAAGCACTTTGGAGGCCAAGGCAGGCGGATCACCTGAGGTCAGGAGTTCAAGACCAGCCTGACCAATACAGTGAACCCTTGTCTTTATAAAAAAAAAAGAAGAAAAAAAAAAAGAAGAAGAAGTAAGCTGTCATGTTCATCAAGGAACTGTGGGTGGCCTCTGAGACCAAAAAGAAAATGAAGACCTCAGTGTTACAATTGCAAGGAAATGAATTTGCCAACAACCTGAGGAAGCTTGCAAATTGACCATCCCCAGTTGAGCCTCTGATGAAGTTACATCTCATGTCAATACTTGGTCTGAAGTCTGTTGAGACCCTGAGCAGAGGACCCAATTAAGCTGTGCCTAGACTCTTGACCCACGAAAACTGTAAGATAATAAATGGGTGTTATTTGGGGCTGCTAAGTTTGTGGTAATTTGTTACTCAGCATACAAAACTATAGCCAGGCGTGGTGGCTCATGCCTGTAATCCCAGCTACTCAGGAGGCTGAGGCAGGAGAATCACTTGAACCCAGTAGGCAGAAGTTGCAGTGAGCCAAGATCATGCCATTGCACTCTAGCCTGGGCCACAAAAGCAAGACTCCATCTCAGAAAAAAAAAAGAAAGAAAGAAAGAAAACTAATGGAGCACCTGTCCATCACCAGAACTTTTTTATTTTTTCGCTCAAATAATTCTCAAAAACTCCACTTTTCTCCATCTCCACTACATTACCCAGAGTAAACTGCCATCATCTCCTATCCAAATAGAATATCTTTCCGCCTGGCACAGTGACTTACACCTATAATCCCAGCACTTTGGAAGGCTGAGGAGGGAGGACTGCTTGATCCCAGGAGTTTGAGACCAGCCTGGGCAACATGGCGAGATCCTGTCTGTATTAAAAATCAAAAAATTTGTCAGGCATGGTGGTGTGGACCTGTGGTCCCAGCTACTTGGCAGGCTGAGGCTGGTGGTTCGCTTGAGCCTGAGAGGTCAAGCCTGTAGTGAGCTATGATTGCCCCACTGCACTCCAGCCTGGGTGACAGGGCAAGACCCTGTCTCAAAAATAAATAAATAAATAATTTTTTTAAAATATCTTCTTAATCTCCACTGTCACATTTGCTCCTCCTAACTTAACTGGACCAAGACACAAACAAGCGCACCCCAGCCAAGCTAATAATTTCACATTCCTTCAATGCAACACTTTTTCAGTAGAGATGAGGGAAATTGTCTATTAATAAAAGTGATTCATCTCTTTTAATGCCAAAATGAGAGGTTCAATATATGTGATTTTCCAAAGCAGATAACTCTGGGAGGCACATTAAAGCACTCAAAATTTAAACAACAGACTGGGCACAGTAACTCACGCCTGTAATCCCAGCACTTTGAGAGGCTGATGAGGGAGGATCACTTGAGCCCAGGAGTTCAAGACCAGCCTGGGCAATATAGTAAGACCCCATCTCTATTAATCTGAAAAAATAACAACAACAAAATAAATAGCACAACCTATTGTGTTACATAGATTCAGACTTTCAGCTTACTCTGCTTAATGACAGTTCATGGCTGATTCATCTCAGGTTTGGAGGAACAGTGGGTACATGTCCATCACAAGTTTTTAATTTTAAGAAAGAACAATTTGGCTGGGTGTGGTGGCTCACGCCTGTAATCCCATCACTTAGGGAGGCCGAGGCAGGTGGATCACCTGAGGTCAAGAGATCAAGATCATCTGGCCAACATGTCGAAACCCTGTTTCAACTAAAAATACAAAAATTAGCCAGGTGTGGTGGCGTGCACCTGTAGTCCCAGATGCTCGGGAGGCTGAGGCAGAATTGCTTGAATCCGGGAGGTGGAGGTTTCAGGGAGCTGAGATCGCACCACTGCACTCCAGCCTGAGTGAGACTCCATCTCAAAAAAAAAAAGGAAGAACAATTTATCTTTTTATTTCTCTGTTGCTCAAGCTTTGGGTGCCAAATCTGAGGTCATGAAGATTTACCTCATGTTTTCTTCTAATAGCTTTACAGCTTTACCATTTAAATTTAGGCTGTTAATCCAGTTTGAATTAATTTTTGCATGTGGAATGAGGCAAGGGTATGAGTTCATTTTTTCTTTTGCATGTGGTTATCCTGTTGTCCCACCACAATCTGTTAGAGACTCTTCTTTTCTCCCACTAAATGGCACCCTTGTCAAAAATCAAATGACCATAGATGTTTGGTTTTATTGCTAAACTCTCAATTCTATTTTATTGGTCTATATGTGTCTGTCTTTATACAAGTACCACACTTCAGCCTGGGCAATACAGTGAGACCTCGACTGTCCAAGAAAAAAAAATTTTTTTTAATTAGCCAAGTATGGCAGTGTGCACCTGTAGTCCCAGCTACTTGGGAGGCTAAGATGGGACAATTACTTGAGTGCAGGATCCAGGTGCTACAGTGAGCCGAGATTGTGCCACTGCACTCCAGCCTAGGTGACAGAGTGAGGCCCTGTCTCAAAAACATCTTCCTGGTAAGTTTGGAAATCAGGTGCCTTCCTGGTAAGTTTGGAAATCAGGAAGTGTGAGTCTTTCAATTTTCTTTTTCTTTTTTAATATTGTTTTGACTATTCAGAGGTCCCTGCAGGTTTTTTGTTTGTTCTTGTTTTTTTATTGTTGTTGTTTTCTGAGAGGGAGTCTCACTCTGTTGCCCAGGCTAGAGTACAGTAGCACGATCTCAGCTCACTGAGCTTCTGCCTCCCGGATTCAAGCAATTCTCCTGCCTCAGCCTTCCGAGTAGCTGGTATTACAGGCACATATCACCACGCTTAGCTAATTTTTGTATTTTTAGTAGAGACAGGGTTTTACCATGTTGGCCAGGCTGGTCTTGATCTCCTGACCTCATGATCCGCCTGCCCTGGCCTCCCAAAGTGCTGGGATTACAGGCATGAGCCACTGTGCCCAGCCAGTCCCTGCAGTTTTATAGGAACTTGAGGATAAGTTTCAATTTCTCCAAAAAAAAAAAAAAAAAAGACCATTGGAATTTTGATAGGGATTACATTGAATCTATAGATTGCTTTGGGGAATGTTGCCATCTTAACAATATTAACACTCCCAACCCATGAACATGGGATGTCTTTTCATTTATTTAGGTCTTCCTTAGTTTCTTCCATCAGTGTTTTTAGTTTTTGGTGTACAAGTCTTTCACTTCCTTAGTTAAATTTATTCCCAGATAATTTATTCTCTTGGATACTGCCATAAATTGAATCATTTTCTTAATTTCCTTTTCAGATAGTTCACTGCTATGTACAGAGCTGATGTTTGTGTGTTGACCTTGTACCAACTTTGCTGAATTCCTTTACTAACTGTAGTAGGTTTTTGGGGTTCTATGGGATTTTCTATACAGACAGCCATGTCATCTACAGGGCGCCCACCTGTAGTTCCAGCTACTCAGGAGGTTGAGGCAGGAGAATCACTTGAACCCCAGAGGCAGAGGTTGCAGTGAGCTGAAATTGCACCACTTCATGCCAGCCCCGGCAACAGAGTGAGACTCTGTCTCAAAAAAAAAAAAGACAAAGTGCTGAGATTACAGGTATGAGCCACTGTGTTCAGCCCCAGAATATATATATATATATATACACATACATATATTTTTTTTTTGAAGACGGGGTTTTACCACGTTGGTCAGGCTGGTCTTGAACTCCCGACCTCAGGTGATCCGCCCACCTTGGCCTACAAAGTGCTTGGATTACAGGCGTGAGCCACCACGCCCGGCCTATATTTTTCCATTCTTTTATTTTCAACCTGTTTGTGTCTTTGGATCTTAAGTTAGTCTATAGCAAAACCACATAGTTGGATCATTTTTTTTTTTTTATTCATTTTGCTAGCCAGGTGTGGTGGCTCACACCTAAAATCCCAGCACTTTGGGAGGCCAAGGCGGGTGGATCACTTGAGGTCAGGGGTTTAAGACCAGCCTGGCCAACATGGTGAAACCCCATCTCTACTAAAAATGAAAAAAAAAAAAAAAAGCCAGGCACGGTGGTGCGTGCTTGTAGTCCCAGCTACACAGGAGGCTGACGCAGGAGAATTGCTTGAAACCAGGAGGTGGAGGTGGCAGTGAGCCGAGATCTTGCCGGACTCTGTCTCAACAAAAAAAAAAAAAATTATTTTGTCAATCTTTGTCTTTTAATTAAGAGTTTCATCCATTTACATTTTAAACGATTATTGATAATAAAGAACTTACCTCTACCATCGTACTATTTGTTTTCTTTTTTTTTTTTTTTAACATTTAATTTAAGTTCAGGGGTACATGTGCAGATTTGTTATATAAATTGTAAATTGCATGTCATGGGGGTTTGGTGTAGAAATCATTTCTTCATCCAGGGTAATAAGTATAATACTCAAATTTTTTTTGATCCTCACCATCCTCCCACCCTTCACCCTCAAGTAGGCTCTGGTGTTTCTTGTTCCTTTCTTTGCATCCATATATACTCAATGTTTAGCTCCCATTTACAAGTAAAAACGTGGTATTTGGTTGCTCTTTTTTTTTTTTTTTTTTTTTGAGACAGAGTTTCCCTCTCTCACCCAGGCTGAAGTGCAGTGACCAGATCGCGGCTTACTGCAACCTCCACCCCTGGGTTCAAGCAATTCTCCTGCCTCAGCCTCCCGAGAAGCTGGGATTACAGGCACCTGCCACCACAGCTGACTAATTTTTGTATTTTTAGTAGAGATGGGGTTTCACCATGTTGGCCAGGCTGGTCTCGAACTCCTGAGCTCAGGTGATCCACCCACCTCAGCCTCCCAAAGTGCTGGGATTATAGGCATGAGCCACTGTGCCTGGCTCCTTCAAGCTTTGAAAGAACATTTTATGGACTACAATATTCCTGGTTGACAGGTTTTTTCTTTCAGCACTTTAAAGATACCATCATTCCTCTGCCTTCATGGTTTCTGATGAAAAATCAGCTGTTGTTCTTATGCAAGGTCCTTGTAAATGATGAGTCACTTCTCTCTTTCTAAAGATTTTCTCTTTATTTTTGACCTTCAACAGTTTGATTATAATGTGTCTCAGTGTGAATCTCTGAATTTATTCTGCTGTAAGATTATCAAGCTTATTAGATGTGTTGATTCACATCTTTCATCACTTCTAGGAACTTTATTACTTTTTAAAATATTTTTCTTTACCCTTTCTCTCTCTCTCTTTTCTGTTTCTGTAACTCCCATAAAGTGTTTTGATACACTTAATTTGTGTCCCACATGTTCAATAGGCTGTATTCAATTTTTTTCTTTTTGTTTTTCAAACTGGGTAATTTTAACTGCCCTATCTTCCAGTTCACTGATTCTTTCTTCTGCCTGCTCAAATGTGCTGTTGAGCCCCTCGAGTAATTTTGTACTTCAGCTATTGTACTTCTCAGCTGCCAAATTTTTATTTGGTTCCTTTTTATTACTTCTATCTCTTTCTGACAGTCTATGCTTGTATATACATCATGCTTCTGATCTTCTTTAGCTATTCTTCATGGTTTCCATCAGCTCTTTTTTCCTTCAGCATAAAAAGACAGTTAAGTCTTTTAATATAAGTCCAACAACTGGACTCTTCAGGGATAGTTTCTATCAATTTTCTTTCTATATTCCTTTTACTATGAATGAGCCATACTTTCATTTTATGTTGCATGCTTTATAATTTTGTGATGAGAACTATAAATTTTGAATACTAAAATTGTAACTCTTGAAATTAGATTTTCTCCTTCTGTCCGTTTCAGGGATTATTGTTGCTTGAAGAAAGCTACAGTCCACTGGCCTGTCATGCTGCCCTTGCCGGGGTGGTGCAAGCGTTGGCTCCGCTTGGGTGGCAGGGCCTGGTGGCTCACGCCTGTAATCCAAACACTTGGGAGGCCAAGGCGGGTGGATCACCTGAGGTCAGGAGCTCAAAACCAGCCTGACCAACAAGGTGAAACCCCATCTTTAAAAAAAAAAAAAAGAAAGAAAGAAAGCTACAGTCAGCTGCCGAAATAGCTCAGCTGAGAGAGTGTTAGACTGAAGAAAGCTACAGTCATCTGTTTATTTAGTGCCTTTTCTAACTCCATTGCTAAGGCTATATTCCTTGGCATGTGTAGTCACTGAAGACTCTGTTTTATTATTTCTGCAGTCAGCCAGTGACCTGTCAAGAGATTTCCTTAAATGTCTGGATCCAAAAAGGAAAGAAAAGGGCTCTTTTGTCTCTTGAAATCCCCTCCATTACTCAGGAGGCTGAGACAGGAGGACTGCTTGAGCCCAGGCGTTTGAGTCTAGCCTCAGCAACATAGCAAGATCTCTTTTTTTTTTTTTTTTTTTTTTTTTATGGAGTCTTGTTTTGTCACACAGGCTGGAGTGCAGTGGCACGATCTTGGCTCACTGCACCCTCCACCTTCCAGGTTCAAGCAATTCCCCTAGCCTCAGCCTCCCGAGTAGCTGGAATTACAGGCACATAACCAAGCCTGGCTAATTTTTTCTATTGTTAGCAGAGATGGGGTTTCACCCTGTTGACCAGGCTGGTCTCTAACTCCTGACATCAAGCGATCTGCCTGCCTCGGCCTCCCAAAGTGCTGGGGGATTACAAGTGCGAGCCACCTCACCCAGCCAAGACCTCATCTAAAAAAACACACAAAAAACCTTTTTTTAATCCCCTCCACCAATGAGGAAACCACTTCAGCTCAGCCCATGGAGGCTGAAATAAAGGCCAACCTGTGTGGTCGCCCCTTAGCAAACTGTAAGGCATATCAAAACACACAAGCCTTATTTTTGGAGGACAAGTTCCCTATGGCCCACCCTTACATCAGCAAGCACGTCAGGGATACAGACTGCCATCTCCACAACTGGCCACTGCTGGGAAGAATCCATCAAAACTCACCAGCCTCTTTGTTCATCAAGCACTCCCTTCAATGCTGCAAGTGCTCCATTAGAATCTACAGCTCCAAATAGTTGATTGTGACAGTTCTTGCCAGCCCAATAGTCATTTCAGTGAAGGGATCAATTCTACTCTGTCATCTTCCATGACATCACTCTTTCCCAGCCCCACCACATTAGCTTTTATTACATAGGAAACCGATGGCACCCTCAAGATAGGACAATTTGAGGAGAATGTATTTAAGAAGGATTATTTACAAAAGTGTGGATACAGGGGAACCATAAGAGACAATGCAGTAACCCAGGACTAATAGCAGCCAAGCTGATACTATCCCTAAGCCCAAAGGGTTGAGGAGAGGGATCAGGACCAGGAAGGAAGGAAAGAGTTGTGTTGAGGTGGCCACCATGAGAGGAGCAGTGACATTTGGTTGATGGACACAGCCAGCATGAGGCATTCTCAAAAGATGAAGGAAATCCAAGATTAACTAGCCTGATATTACTCTCTTGCCACCTCCTGCTAGTGCTATTTCTGTTCCCCTTCCTCCTTCTAGGATCCTTATTTGCCAACCAAACACCCAGGCATAAGGGAGTCCAGTTGATGGAGGGGTGAAAAAGGATGAAGAGTGAATCTGGAGGACGAACTGGAGAATGGCCAGACAGCCACAAAACCCCAGAATGACCTCTAGTGTCTATCTTCAAGACTGAATGCAGCAAATTTCTGGCTATTTAAGAAGAACCACTTTCCAAATACAACTGGAGGATTCTTCCCTGAAGAGACAACCTCCTAATATTGACATTCGACATCCCGCACGTCATCTGTGCAACTTATGGTGAATCTAGTGCTTCTCAAAATGTAATATGCACTTGAATCACCTAATGATCTTGTTAAAATGCAGATTCTAAATCTGTAGATTACAGATTTAGGCTGAAGTTCTGTAGGCTGAGGTTCTCCATTTCCAATGAGCTCCTAGATGATGTCAATGCTGCTGGTCCTTTTTGAGTGGCAAGGAGCCAGTCAACTCATCTTCTCCAAACACTGAAGAGTCTCCACTCGGGCTTTTCAGTGTCTCATCCTTAAAGATGAATCGATTGCTAAAGTAGACTGAAGTTTGAGATGGGTATTAACATAAGAGTAGCCAAAAAATTAGCATTAAAAAAGGACCCAAGGAAACAGAGACAAAGCGGAGAGGAAAAGAAAAACTAAAAACACGGCCAGCGCGCGGTGGCTCATGCCTGTAATCCCAGCACTTTGGGAGGCCGAGGCAGGTGGATCACGAGGTCAAGAGATCGAGACCATCCTGGTCAACATGGTGAAACCCCGTCTCTACTAAAAATACGGAAATTAGCTGGGCATGGTGGCATGTGCCTGTAGTCCCAGCTACTTGGGAGGCTGAGGCAGCCCAGGAGGAGGAGGTTGTGGTGAGTCGAGATCGCGCCATTGCACTCCAGCCTGGGTAACAAGAGCAAAACTCCGTCTCAAAAAAAAATAAAAATAAAAATAAAAACAAATTCACTATTACAATATTCTCACAGATAGGAAAAGTTATGCTTGTCCATAAAACCAGGATAAAATAACATGGAAAAGAGACACTCAGTAGGAAAAAAGTTCTTAGGAATTAAAATAAGAAAATTGAAACTTCAGCCTTGGGCAACATAGTGAGACCTCACCTCTACAAAAAATCAAAAAATTAGCCAGATGTGGTGGCACAAGCCTGTGGTCCCAGCAACTTGGAAGGCTGAGGTGGGAAGTTCACTTGAGCTCAGGAGGTCAAGGCTGCAGTGAGCTGAGATTGCCAACTGCACTCTAGCCTGGGCAACAGAGCAAGACCCCATCTCAAAAAAAATTAAAATGGTTGAAGATAATGCAAGGAGATACACCACAGTAAAAAACAAACAATGGGTTGGTTGAGAGTTCAGTTTTGCAAGATGAAAAGAGCATTTTGTTTTTTGTGTTTTTTCTTTAAGACAAGTTCTCGGCTGGGCGTGGTGGCTCACGCCTGTAATCCAAGCACTTTGGAGGCCAAGGCGGGTGGATCACCTGAGGTCGGGAGTTCAAGACCAGCCTGACCAATATGGTGAAACCCCGTCTTAAAAAAAAAAAAAAAAAAAAAAGACAAGTTCTCTGTCGTAAAGGCTGGAGTGCAGTGGCGTGATCCTAGCTCACTGCATCCTAAAACTCCTGGGCTCAAGCAATCCTCCCTGCTCACCCTCCCAAAGTACTAGGATTACAGGAATGAGCCACCATGCTCAGCTCTGTTAATTTCTACTTTGAATCAGTGCTCAGTACAACAAACTGAGAAAGTGGTACAGCTGGGCACGGTGGCTTATGCCTGTAATCCCATCACCTGGGGAGGCCACAGTGGGCACATCACGAGGTCAGGAGCTGGAAACCAGCCTGGCAACATAGTGAAACCCCATCTCTACTAAAAATACAAAAATTATTAGCCTGGCATAGTGGTGTGCGCCTGTAGTCCCACTATTCAGGAGGCTGAGGAAGGAGGCTTGAACCAGGGAGGCAGAGGTTGCTGTGAACCGAGATCGTGCCACTGCACTCCAGCTTGGGTAACGGAGCAAGACTCCATCTCAAAAAAAAAGAAAAAAGAAAAGAAAGTGGTACAATAAAGCACATCATTATAAAATTTCTAACCAACAGGTTAAAGAGAGAAAATCCTAAGGCCTCCACAGATAGTGGAGATGTAACACACAAAGGATCAGAAATATAAATCTGAAGTTTTTTAATAGCAACCCTAGAAGGTATAAGAAAATGTAGTATACCTCCAAAATAATAAGGGAAAATTATTTTCAAACTTAAATATCTAGCCCAACAGCACGTCAGGTGTTAAATAGAAGTAAGACATTTACAGACATGCAAAGATTTTAACAACATATATCCCCCATCTCCTTTTCTCAGGAAGTTACTAAAGGAGATGCTTTAGCAAAACAAGGAAGTAAACCAAGAAAAAGGAAGACATGGGATCTAAGAAATGGGGAAAACCAGCCCAGAACAGCAATGAAGGAAAATTCCAGAATGACGACTGTACAGCAAGTCTAGTGAGCAGCCAGTCCAGACTGAAGCAACAGGAAGGCAGGCTCTGGGACCAAAGCTCCAAAGAAAAAGTAGAACTTACATATGGACTATATGGAAAATATTATTGCTAGACTTTTTGATAGAGTCTTAGAGCATTTGAGGGGAGAAGCCAACTGTAAATACTGTTTATAGAAAACCAGACAAATGAGAGAAAAGCAATAATTAACCCTAAGAAAAACGAAGGGCCATATAAACTAGAAGTCATGATTGTAGTGCATTTCTTGGCTCATCAGTAAATAATATTTGCATACATAATAATTTTAATACAGTTGGGTGCATATTATTGGTTTAACCAAAAATTGTTACACAACTATATGGTGGGCAGCAGAAGTGATAGAGTCAAGTTATCTACCATGTCAGGAAGTCAACACATCATGCTAAAAATTCACAAACCAAGAAATAATGGTATAAACATTTACTTAGAAATATGAAGACAGGCTGGACATGGTGGCTCACGCTTCTAATCCCAGCACTTTGGGATGCCAAGGGCAGATCGCTTGAGTTCAGAAGTTCGAGGCCAGCCTGGGCAACATGGTAAACCCTGTCTCTACTAAAAATGTAAAAATTAACTGGGCATATTGGTGGGCGCCTGTAGTCCCAGCAACTTGGGGTCTGAGGTGGGAGGATCACTTGGGCCCAGGGAGACTGGGGCTGCAGTGAGCCAAGAGCATGCCACTGCACTCCAACCTGAGTAACAAAGTGAAACCCTATCTCAAAAAAAAAAAAAGGAAAGAAATATGAAGGTAAGTATCAGGATGAATTTGTGAAAGAGTTGAGCATATTGCCTCCAAAGAGTAGGACAGGGAACTCCTTTTTTCTTAACAAATCTTTTAGTATTATAAGCATACATATTTTAAACAATTTATAAACATTATTTTAGTTGAGACATTAATGTTAAAAAGTTAGCATATTGGTCGGGCACCGTGGCTCACACCTGTAATCCCAGCATTTTGGGAGGCCGAGACAGGCAGATTACTTGAGCCCAGGAGTTTGAGAGCAGCCTGCCCAATACGGCCAAACCTCGTCTCTACAAAAAATACAAAAATTATCCCAGCATGGTGGCATGCATCTGTAGTCCCAGCTATTCGGGAGGCTGAGGCGGGAGATCACCTGAGCCCAGGAGGCGGAGGTTATAGTGAGCCGAGATAGCGACACCACTCCAGCCTGGGTAACCGAGTGAGACATTGCCTCAAATTTAAAAAAAAAAAAAAATGTTAGCATATAATTTGGGGGGATCAGCAATATCCTGAAGCTTAGCCATAGCACGTTAAGTAATGTTTCAAAGGGCTATCTGTGCCTTAATGATGGGAGCTAGTTTCTTGTTCTTTTTTTTCTTTCTTTCTTTCTTTTTCTTTTTAAGACGGGGTTTCACCATGTTGGTCAGGCAGGTCTTGAACTCCCGTCCTCAGGTGATCCGCCCGCCTTGGCCTCCAAAGTGCTTGGATTACAGGCGTGAACCACTACACCCGGCCTTCTTGTTCATTTTTTATCCCCACCCCAAGCACATAGCAGAAAATAAATTATTTCCTTGTATGTAGAAGAGACTCAGCTAAATTTGTTATATTCTTACCGGAGGAGGGAAAACACAAAACAAGGCATAAAGGCAAAAGGTGCAAATGTAACATGGTTTCCACACGCAGGTAACAAGGAGGGTTATGTTTCTGCCAGAGGTACTTGAAGGTACAGGTTTAAAAGGCAGGGAAAAAATCATGTTCTGGACACCTGGACGCAGCTCCCCAGGCATATAGAATTGGAGGCATGACAGGAACTCAGGGGGGCCTAAGTTACCTGTTCACCCAGGTGACCTCTCATTCCTTTCCCTCATTGCTCTTTTAACGACACGGGGAATTTCACACAGGGAAAGGTTCCCCTCTCACCGCAGCGGGCAAAGAGGCTCCTCTGGCGCCAGTTCCGTCGCCAACTGACCCCACGTCCCACAGGTCTCCTGCCCTGCGCAGCACAGGCCTGACCACTCGCTGCTTCCACATCCCTCCTCTGAGCCTCTCCCTATCCTCTCGGCCTCCTTACACAACTGAGAATGTGTTTATTGTCTGTTTCCTGTAGGAGACTGTAAGTTCCTTGAGGGCAGGACCTCGTCTATTTCATTCGCCACTACATCCCCAGTACAGAGCAAGAGCCCACGAAATATTTGTTAGAGAAATGAATGAGTGATGGTGTCGCTGGACAGCTATTAGCCTGGACTGAAAAATGGGCACCCACAGCAAACAAGCTGGGAGCAAAGAAGCCCACTGGGAGACGACAAGGGCGAGCTTCTTGCGAGGTCTCTAAAATGTCAAGAGTGGAAGAATGGAGTTGGATCTCTGGGACAGGCGGGAAGGAAAAGCTGGACAATCAGGCAAGCCTCGGGGAACGACAGCTCGGCTGGGGACGCACTGGCAGGCGGCGGATGCAAGGGGGTCTGTGGGAAAGTAGAGGTGGGGCGGTGGCATCACACATGCGCAAGTGCAGCCTCCGTTTCCTCCGGCGCGCCTGCGCTCGCGTGCATGAGGGGTTGAAGCGGAAATGGCGCCGCGGGACCGCGCCTCCGGGCGGCGAGCGGAAGTGGGTGTGAGAGCGGAAGTGGCCGGCTAGAGCCGGGGGCTGGGCGGGGACCGGGCTTGGTGAAGCGGCAGTGGCGGCGGCGGCGGCGGCGGCTCGGCAGGCGGGTTCAGGCTTCGGGGGCCAGGTCGGTTGGGTGGGTGGGTGTCTCCACAGTCTGCGTGCGTGGGCCAGTGCGTGCGTCTTACCGTTCCCTCCACCCCGGTCCCTCTCCCCTTCTCCCCTAACCTCCTACCCCACCCAGCCCCCCTCCTCAGGGGGCAGCAGGGCCGCTCCCTCTGTCCTTCACTCCCTTACCCACCCTCACCGGCCCTTATTTCTCCTTCCCCTGCTCCGGGCAGCCGCCGCCATGATCCTGCTGGAGGTGAACAACCGCATCATCGAGGAGACGCTCGCGCTCAAGTTCGAGAACGCGGCCGCCGGGTGAGCGCGCGCCCGGGACTGGGGGTGGCGGGGGAGGCAGAGTGGACCCCAGCTAATCCCCAGTGTCGTCCAGTCCCCTAGACCTGGAGGAGAGAAATGGGGTGCCTGGCAGGGTGTAGGGGCTGCCCCGGCGGAGTAGACGTGGGAGGTGATTGGGCGCGGCGGGGCGAGGGGCAGAGATGCGTGGGGAGAGGCTCAGAGGAGGGATGCGGAAGCAGCGAGACTTGAGGACTGTGTGTGCCAAAGGGCAGGAGACCTGTGGGACGTGGGGGCAGCTGGAGCCGGAACTCTCGCGGAGGAGCCCCCTGCCCGCTGGGGAGAGAAGACCCCTTCCCTATGTGAAATTCCCTAGAATTGTTCAGAACCCAGAGAGCGCCTGTTTGGAATTGGGTTGGAAGGAGTTTTCAGGAATTCCCAGGACTGGAGGAGGGAAGGAGAAGCAGGCCCACATTGCCACCAGCATTCTCGTTCCCCACCCCCATCTCCTCTAAAAGGAGCAGAAGAGAAGACTGAAAGCCGACCGAGTCTCAGAGCCGGAAAAAGCGATCTCTGGTTTCCCTTCCCCGAACCCTTCTGTGAGAGACACTGGGCCATTTTGTTACATATTTTTCAAGCAGAGCTAATTGTCTCTCGGTCCACACCCCTTCCTTATCTCTCCTCTGAGGTTCTAACGCTCTCTCCTCATCCACTAGCCTTTATCTGGTTATCTTGTAAATTCTTATATCAAGACCCTTTGCCTGTGATTTCTTCTGTGGTAACCCTGGCCCAGTGACACACTTCAAAGCCTCCAGAATCTGTAGTTCTTAGATAACCTTTCTTTAGGGTTGGACTTTTTAAAAGGTGGGCTTAGGATGTATTTCCCAGGCAGCCTTCTCTGCCAAACACAGGAATCAGAAGACAACGTCCTCCTCCAAAGCTGCTTTGCTTTTCTAATACAATATTTAAAACATGAGCTCAGGGTTTTAGGTTCTAATTGCTGATGGCCTGTGGCCAGTCCCTTTGCCTCATTTCCCTTTCTGGGAGCATGGGGCTTCACATCTTGGTTTCACAGTTGACGAAATAAGTGCAAACTGTTTCTGGTGAACTGGGAACTAGTAATAGGAAAGTGCTTAGAGAGCCACAGATGGGAGAAGATCGGTGGAGGGGAATTTTTAAGTGGCCATAATGTGCTTGTGGCTTGGAGGCATTAAAAATTATTAACTACCGTTTAAACTGAATATATAGTATGTCCTGTCTCCTTTCTAAGGCTACAGATTTTATCTGTAAAACAAAGCACTACTTATTTGAAGTTAATATGTGTAGTGAGCAGTACTGCTTCCTGCCAGGGGCTGCTGTTGCTTATATTTTAGGCTGACTTCTTGTCTTAGCCTCTCTTACCAGTGTCTTTGCATTTTAAATATTCAAATGAATCAGCCCAGAGTCTTATTTTGGATGATTGCTATATACTTTTTTCTGAGCAGTGTAGCATTTAGGAGGAAGTTGAATTAACTTCTGCATTTTCACAACTGATCTTAATGCATTCTCAGGTCCAGACTAGCAAAGAATGAAGCCTGGGCGGTCCTAAGCTGATCTACAAGATAAATGGCTCTGTATTTTCAAGTAGAGGCATGTCATTTAACATAGGAATATGTTCTTGTCTATTTGTGTATTTGTGACTTGTGATTCCAAAATGTGCCCCATTATTCGTAACTTCACCTCTTTCTTTTAGAAAATTATTCTTTAAAAGAGTAGCTAACCATTTCAGAGGGATTAAAATAGGCCCTCAAGTCTGCAAAACATAAGTTACAACTTCCAGGACTTTTTTTTTTTTTTTTTTTTTTTTTTGAGACAGTCTCACTAGCTGGAATGCAGTGGCACAATCTCTGCTCACTGCAGCCTCCCTCTCCGAGGTTCACGTGATTCTCATGTCCCAGCCTCCCAAGTAGCTGGGATTACAAGCACGTGCCACCACACCCAGCTAATTTTTTTTTTAGTAGAGATGGGATTTCACCATGTTGGCCAGTCTGGTCTCAAACTCTTGGCCTCAAGTGACCCGCCCGCCTCAGCTTCCCAAAGTGCTGTGATTACAGATGTGAGCCCCTCCAGCTGGCCTCAGGACATTTTTTTACAAAGATACGCATCGTAGGGTAGTTGTATAGGGGGTGCATGGGTGTGTGCGCTTGTGCACATGTGTGGGTGTGTGTATAAATTTTAGAGTTCATTCTGGCCCATCTCCCTCTTTAATACGTGGTTTTCAGCACGTGGGCTCAAAACATTCTGCTGAAAATTGAAACTTTGAAAATCTTTTGAAAGAGCCATGATATCATGCTTAGTAGGCAAGGCTTGCCTAGGATTACAGATATATCACCCAGCAGAAGCCTGAATGAAGCAAGTGTAAATTATCAGGCATCCCAGTAAGGTAAGGCAAGGTGCGTGCCTATTCCAGAAGTTCCAGCAAAGTTTGCCTGGTGTGATTATCATAAACATTTGTGGGATTCTACCAGTGCTCAGCCCAGGCAGCATCAGAAAAAAAGGGCCTTTCTGAAAGCCTATTAGCCAAGTTTGGGAGGAGCTAAAGGGTAAGAGGTGTTAGGGTGGAGATCAGAGAAAGACATTAAAGAAAGGGAGTAATTTGGAGGAGAAAACCTGGAGATTTGGAAGGTTTGGCTGGTGGAACCTGCTAGGAGAGGTCATCTCCACCCTGCTTTTTGTACTTCTCAAAATAAACTAATTCGGGAAATTATAGTTTGGGGCAGCCTTTTGCAGAGAGTATCTTCCATCTCTGTGATGTCCAATAAGATAGCCATACAAATGGCCGGCTAAATTTAAATAAAAATTAAGGTGAAATAAAATGGAGTTTCTCAGTCACACTAGCCACATTTCTAGTGCTCATTTGCCACATGTGGCCAGTAGCTGTGTAGCACAGGCATGGAACATTTCCATTATTGCAGAAAGTTCTATTAGACAGCACTGTTCCAGCTTCTGAAAATGAAAGCATGAGATGGTCTTAAAAATAGTTCTGTGGCATATGCTTCAGAAGATAGTTGCACTAATTTTCCTTTTGAAGTTGATCTTTTTTTTTATTTTTAAATTTTTATTTATTTTTATCCTCTAACATGATCATGGGAAACAAGATCTTTTTTTTTTTTTTTTTTTTTTGAGACGGAGTTTCGCTCTTGTTACCCAGGCTGGAGTGCAATGGCGCGATCTCGGCTCACCGCAACCTCCGCCTCCCAGGTTCAAGCAATTCTCCTGCCTCAGCCTCCCGAGTAGCTGGGACTACAGGCACGTGCCACCATGCCCAGCTAATTTTTGTATTTTTTTAGTAGAGACGGGGTTTCACCATGTTGACCAGGATGGTCTCGATCTCTTGACCTCGTGATCCACCTGCCTCGGCCTCCCAAAGTGCTGGGATTACAGGCATGAGCCACCGCGCCCGGCCTTTTTTTTTTTTTTTTTAATGATTCCTCTCAGATTATCCTGCTGGATCTTCTCACCAGTGGCCTCCTCCTAAAAGTATCAGCTTTCTTCTGGGTGAAGTGGTGCTGTCATCTAAACTATTTAAGAGTATATTTGGTCATGATAACCTTTTAATTTGGAGGCAGTTCGACAAAGCCTAAGGTTCATTCCGAACAGATTGCTTTTTAGTTTTTTCCTACCACACTCCTGGGAAGTGGCTTATTGAAACAATCTGTATATTGTCACAAAATAATAAGTATTGGTAAATTGTCTTCCCAGCAGCCTACAAACTAAGAGAATGTGACTGACTTAAAAGCTATGCCCAGCACTGCAGGTAACATCATGCACAGGTCTTACCAACAACATTGCCTTTTCTTTTGGGAATTCTTAACCCAGACCCTCAATTAAAGCAAAAGTAATCAGGCAAATTAATTCGTTAGTATATACACCAAGAACCGTTTCATCCTCAGAAGCTAGGCCTGTCAACTTAGCTGGAGTCTAGAGTTGAGGAAATGCTGTCAGATGCAAATTGCTGTAGGATTTAAGTGCATGCTGGCTCCTTGCCACAGCCAGCGCATATTGCGGGGAGCTGTGGTTCCGTGAGAGGGAGTGAAACTCAGTAAGCAAGCAGTGCCAGTTGGGGTGGGTGAAGAGGGTGGGAAGAGAAATTTGAAAAAGGAATAAATTAAATCTTGCTGGTACTCTGTTCTCATTCCCAAATATATTGCATATGTCCTCAGAGAGAGAGGCTGGTTTGGAGTGATTTGGAATTAGGACATTGTTTAAACATTTAGAAGAAATGAAATGCAGTGTCCGACTTGATAAGAAGACCTGGTTGGCATTTTTACAGGTCATTGTAGTTAATTGCACACTGCTGCCTGTCCCGTGGCCTACTTGGGACCACTTTGGGCATGAAGCCCCAGAGCTATGCTGGACCAAACTGATAACTCCTTACGGGCTAGATCTATCACTTTAATCATCTTTGTTTCCCGAGTATCCTCATTGTATATATAGTCAGCTCAGTAAATGGTTTCTTGAAGAAATGAATGAAGCCAGATAGAATGATTCCTTGTTTCTTTAGGAGCTGACATTTTTCTGACATTGAGTGAATCAGCTTTTAGGTCTCTTTGTTCTCCATATTTTGGGTTATGGTTTAGCAGAGAATAGGACCACCTCTTACCTAATATGATCTATGTTTATAGGCTTTGCTCGAAAGAATGATGGGAGCCATATAGAAGATTTAAAGGAGAATGCTCAGAAACCTTTATAGTGGGCAGAATTCAATAATTCCTCTAATTCAGGACATAAGAAGTGATAAGTAGGAGAGAGACATAAATGCCCAAATGGGGAATTGGGACTGGGCACCCTGACTCATGCCTGTAATCCCAGCACTTTGGGAGGCCAAGGAAGGCAGATCACTTGAGGTAAAGAGTTTGAGACCAGCCTGGCCAACATGGCGAAACCCCATCTCTACTAACAATGCAAAAATTAGCCAGGTGTAGTGGCACGCACCTGTAATCCCAACTACTCGGGAAGCTGAGGCAGGAGAACCACTTGAATCCAGGAGGTGGAGGTTGCCGTGAGCCAAGATGGTGCCACTGCACTCCAGCCTGGGTGACAGAGCAAGACCCCATCTCAAAAAAAAAAGAGAGAGAAAAGAAAAAATGGGGAATTGGATCCTAGGGTGCATTAGGAGTATAAACCCCAAGGTTGTTAATGAGAAAAGAAGACAAGATAATACAGTTGCCAGGAGCCCTTCTGGACTGATTGTTGACATTCTAGAAGCTTCCTTAGAGAAAAGATAGAAGAAAATTGTTTCTAAAGGATTTGAGAATAGCTCTTAAAACTTACCTGAATGAATTGATTATGTTTTAGTGTCTTGGGTTGTCCAATCAGTAACTCTGAGGACTTATCCAGTGGACTTGTTCTTTTTTTTTTTGGAGACAGAGTTTCGCTCTTGTTACCCAGGCTGGAGTGCAATGGCGCGATCTCGGCTCACCGCAACCTCCACCTCCTGGGTTCAAGCAATTCTCCTGTCTCAGCCTCCCGAGTAGCTGGGACTACAGGCACGTGCCACCATGCCCAGCTAATTTTTGTATTTTTAGTAGAGACGGGGTTTCACCATGTTGACCAGGATGGTCTCGCTCTCTTGACCTCGTGATCCACCCGCCTCAGCCTCCCAAAGTGCTGGGATTACAGGCGTGAGCCACCGCGCCCGGCCCCAGTGGACTTGTTCTAGGATTCCAGACATTACGGCAGTCTAATGCTTATAGGAGTTCTGTTTCTCCTTGTACTGTAACCAATTCCTGATTCAAGGAATTACCACAATCCCAAAACCTCTCCCAACCACAGCTTCAGAGTCTGATCTCTGACTCCACCTAGGAGAAGAACTAATTTATTGATTACCTTTTATGAACTGGGCACTGTGCTATATGCCTTAACATGGTTTCATTTCATTTCAAAGTGTCGTGGTGTGACAGATAGTGGATCTCATTTACAATTGAGAAAACTAGGGCTCTTGGGGTGGGGGTAGACGTTGAGTAAGTAACTACTGTATATTAAGTAAGCACTGTGCAGGCATCCTTCACTGTGATTCTTGACGTTGTTTATCGTACTTCATGTTTATATGGCACATTTGGGTAAATGGTCTGTCTAGCCTCTTAGAGATCCTGCTGCCTGCCCTAAGGAATATGGGGATCATTATCTTAGCATATCTGTAACTTAAGAGACACTGCTTGAGAAACTTTGCTGTACAGTAGTCCCCTCTCATCTGTGGTTTTGCTTTCTCTGGTTTCAGTTACCTGCAGTGAACCATGGTCTGGAAATATTAAATGGAAAATCCCAGAAATAATCCATAAATTTTAAATTGTGCACCATTCTGAGTAGCATAATGAAATCCTGCACTGTCCCAGCCTGGACATGAATCATCTTTGATACACTACCGTCTGTTAGTCACTTAATAGCTGTCTAGGTTATCAGATTGACTGTCACAGCATTATAGTAACTCGTGTTCAAGTTACCCTTATTTTACTTAATAATGGCTCCAAAGCACAGAATTCATGATGCTGGCAATTTGGATATGCCAAAGAGAAGCCATAAAGTGATTCCTTTAAATAAAAAAGTGACCTTGGTGTTTCTTGGCTAGGGTTCAGTACTACCCATAGTTTTATTTGTCCACTGGGTGTCTTAGAACATATCCCCCACAGATAAGGGGAGACTACTGGACTACTGTACATATGTCATCTCGGTCTTCACACAACCTGGGAGGTGGGTGTTTTGTCCCCTTTTTGTAGAAGACGAACCTGAGGCTCAGTGACATTTGAGGAGCCTACGGTCACATAGCCAATAAGTCCTGAATTCTAAATAACTTGCTTTTTCTCAGCCCCAGCATCCGAAATTTTAGCAGCTGGTAGAACAGTAAATAACAAAACTATTGATTTTGGGGGGGGCCTATTTAGTGGAGCACTTTTCCCGGGCCAGTCTTTCTCCTTTGTCTGTAATTTTAAACTGCAGAAGTAAAATAACAAATACCAGGTCTTGGCATTGAGACGCAGTCTTGGAATGGTATACCTCACACTCAACGAACTCGTTAAGGCACTGAGTTCTCGGACCTCTAGCTCCCAGAAGATAAGCTCATGAAGTCTCCTTTGGGCTAATGCTCTCCTCAGCAGCCTTTCTCTCTCTTCTTCAACCCTTTAGCCATAAATAATAAACTAAAATATTAATGGCAGTAATTTGACAAATATTCCTAAGTCAGACTGCAAACCACTTAAGATCGATCGTAGCAACTTTCCCCACAGGGATCTGTGCTCAGGGTACTTTATACCTAGAGAGATTTGAAATTTCAGACTCAAAGCGTTTATGACTTGGAGTCCAAAGGTTATTTATTATAGTTGATTTTTCTCAGGTCTTTTGATAAAGTAGGAGAGTGAGGAACTCAGCCCTTCTTTGGCTGAATTAAAGCCTAAAGGTTAAAATTAAAAAAACCTACTAAGTGATGGAATATGAGCTTTTATGAACTCCCTGACTCTTCAGCACAGCCAGCCTTCCCCAGGATGCTTCAGTGCTTCCTTCCATTGGACATCTTCTTAATATTTCATTCAGTTGGGCCATGATTAACATTTCTATATTTTTGTTCTTTCCTCTTGTTTTCCAAAGGTAAGGAACGATATTGGACTCATTGCCTTTGTTTCTTGGCTACAGTTTCAAAATGAACTCAGAAGCAGTTTAAGTTTTCTTTCTTTTTTTTTTTTTTTTTTTTTTAAGCGATTGGGTTTCACCATGTTGGTCAGGCTGGTCTCGAACTCTCAGCCTCCCAAAGTGCTGGGATTACAGGTGTGAGCCACCGTGCCCAGCCGCAGTTTAAATTTTCATCCAGTTTTTGCCTCCTCTTCTGAACTCACTACTTCTCCATAAACCCTCTTGATACTTTAATTCTAAGAGATACCCATTATGCTTTTCCTAAGTCACATATAGATGGCTTTGAAGAAGCAGGGTGAAACTTTGTATGATTCATGTAGGTTGATTTTCAGCAGGGCTAGCATGCTTCATAGAAGCCAGTTTCCTTGAAAGGTATTGTCTGGCCTCTGTATCAGCTTTTTAACACTCATAAACCATGATATATATTCCATTATTTCCCAGCAGCCCTGGAGAGCAACTTAATCTTGGTTCCTTTCATAGGTGATGGAGCAGAGATCACGTAAAAGATATGCACTTAATTAAGAGATCTTGAGCTAGTTAGACAAAAATAAATGTAAAAATGTGTGCATCTTGTTTGCTAGCCCCTAAACAAAGTAGAATCATTGAGTTACAGGTAGCTAGTTGATAAGGCAATAGAGTCTTCATTTGTTTCCTGCTTTGGACTTCAGGTCTGTTCTTGTGTTATCTGTAGAGTTCCATGAGGTCAGTAGGATCATTTGTGTTCCCCCATTTCATTGATAATAGGGGAGAACGCAAAGGTGTAAGGGTGTTAGTTTGTCCCAAAACATGAGTGTGATGAGAAAGCTAAAGTTGTAAAGCAGATGTCCTGACTAGTCTCCTCAGTGATTTCCTGGTGTTATTTTGTGCTACACTGTCTATTTTAAGTTCATAGGTGGAATTTAAAAAGCAAGACAAAACTAGGGTAGAACTAAAGAGGGCTTTGTGAAGGTGAGTGGTAAGTCCTTTGATGATGTAAAGGAAGAGAGAAAGATGAGTAGGAAGACTTACGGATGGGTTTTGAAGTGGAATCGAACTTGCTGTTTTGTTTATGGCCTGAAATCATCCTTTCACTTCAAGCGTATTAAAACCAGTCTACGTTATACTTAGCCAGTTTCCTGCTGAACGTATTACTCCTAATACCACTGTCGTGTGGGAGAGGCATTGACCAAAAGATGGCTTTTTGTGGCGTACATATACAAACAGATATATAGCATGCATAGGTTCAACAGCCGGGGAAAAACAAAAGCTATAGCTGACCTTCTTGTTTTATCTTCTACTTAAAGCAAGTACAAAGGTTCAGGTCCATGAGAATTGGTACTCTAATTGGCTGTAACCTTATACGGAATAATTTGGTCTTAAGTGAAGCTCAAGAGCCTTTCTAGTTCCCCTTGAAGATAAGCAGCAATACAGTCATCTTAACTGAGGGCCTTTTTTTTCTTGTTTACAGAAACAAACCAGAAGCAGTAGAAGTAACATTTGCAGGTAAGCATCTTTATCTCAACCCTCTAAAGAGAAGGCACAATATGAAAGAAAAAAAGAAAAAAAAGGGGGTCGGGCGTGGTGGCTCACGCCTGTAATCCAAGCACTTTGGAGGCCAAGGTGGGCGGATCACCTGTGGTCGGGAGTTCAAGACCAGCCTGACCAACATAGTGAAACCCCGTCTTTAAAAAAAGAAAAAAAAAAAGAAGAGAAGGCACAATATGAAAAATAGGAAATAGGCCAGGTGTGGTGGTGCATGTCTGTAACCCCAGCACTTTGGGAGACCAAGGCAGGTGGATCACCCAAAGTCAAAAGTTCAAGAACAGCCTGGCCAAAATGGTAAAACCTCGTCTCTACTAAAAATACAAAAATTAACCGAGCATGGTGGTAGGCACCTGTTATCCCAGCTACTCAGAAGGCTGAGGCAGGAGAATCACTTGAACCTGGGAAGCAGAGGTTGCAGTGAACCGAGATCGTGCCTCTGCACTCCAGCGTGGATGACAGAGTGAGACTCTGTCTCAAAAAGAAGAAAATAGTTCCCAAAATAAGCTTTGACATTTTGGATACTGTTCCTCATCAGGTCTTTTTGAGCTCTTTGTAATAGATGACTGTTTCATGTATTTAATCCATTGATGACTGACAATGTAAAATTACCTGCTGATAAATTAGAAGTTTGAATTTAATTTTGTGGTACAAACTAAGGAGTTTTTTGTTTTTTGTTTTTAATTTGGAAATATTACGTTATCTTCAAGTAGCCGTCAGTCTTAGTAGTAGGGAAACATGAAAAGCTAAAGGCCTGTTCATTAAGTCAGAGAGAGATGTTGCTGCTTTCTATTCCCTATAAAGAATTAGGTGTTGGTACTATTCACTTGTTATGTGAATGAACTCAGAGGAATTATACAACCATCCTTTCTAAAACGAGAGTCCTTGACAAGATGATCTTGGAAGACTTTTGCAGCTCTGAAGTGCTGTTATTAGAGGCCAGACACTATTGCTAGTTACCCTTCTAACTAGCAATGCCAGATATCCCTTCATGATTCTCATGACAGCTCACTAAAGTGATGGCACTCAGCACCTAGTTCTAGGTTCAGGAACCTATTCCTAGTTTCAGGAATTACATAGGCTGACTCTGTCTTGTGTGTACTGCAGAAAGATAGAACCCAGAAAGAGGGGAGTCCTATAGATTAGAAGCAACTTAAAAGATAACCAAATTTTTTTTTTTTTTTTTTTTTTTAAACGGAGTCTCACTCTGTCACCAGGCTGGAGTACAGTGGTGTAATTTCTGCCTCCCCGGTTGAAGAGATTCTCCTGCCTCAGCCTCCCAAATAGCTGGGACTACAGGCACGTGCTACCACGCCCAGCTAATTTTTGTGTTTTTAGTAGAAACAGTTTCATCAGGGTGGCCAAGAGGGTCTCTATCTCTTGACCTCGTGATCTGCCCACCTCGTGAGCCACCACACCCAGCCTTTTTTTTTTTTTTTTTTTGAAACAGTGTCTCCCTCTTTTGCCTAGGCTGGAATGCAGTGGCACAATTTCAGCCAACTGCAACCTCTGCCTCCTGGGATCAAGCAATTTTCCTGCCTCAGCCTCACAAGTAGCTGGGACTACAGGCACGCACCACCATGACCAGCTAGTTTTTTTTGTATTTTTAGTAAGAGATGGGGTTTCACCATATTGGCTAGGCTGGTCTTGAACTCCTGACCTTGTGAACTGCCCACCTTGGCCTCCCAAAGTGCTGAGATTACAGACTTGAGCCACTGTGCCTGGCCTTGACTGAATATTTGATATTAAGAAATTGTTTTTAAAAATTTAGGCATGACAATAGTATTGTGGCTATGTTTTTTTGTTTTTTTTTTTTTCCTTAAAGACGGGGTTTCACCATATTGATCAGATTGGCCTTGAACTCGTCACCTCAGGTGATCCACCCGCCTCAGCCTCCCAAAGTGCTAGGATTACAGGCATGAGCCACCGCGCCCGGCAGTGGCTGTGTTTTTTTAACAAATAGTCTTCTGTATCTTTCAAAAATATATTCTGAAGTATTTGTGGATGAAATAATGTGTTGTGTCTGGGATTTGCTTCCAAATAAATCATTGGGAAGCAGGGCGCCTAAATGAAACAAGAATTGGCCATGTATTAATAATTGTTGAGGCCAGGTGTGGTGGCTGATGCCCGTAATCCCAACACTGGGAGGCCAAGGTGGTCAGATTATGAGGTCAGGAGTTCGAAACCAGCCTGGCCAACATAATAAAACCCCGTTTCTACTAAAAATACTAAAATTAGCCAGGTATAATGGCATCTGCCTGTAGTCCTCAGCTACTCGGGAGGCTGAGGCAGGAGAATCACTTGAACCCAGGAGGCAGAGGTTACAGTGAGCCGAGACCACGCCATTGCACTCCAGCCTGGGTGACAGAGTGAGACTCCGTCTCAAAAAAATAAAAATAAAAAAATTATTGAAGCCTTATGATGGGGATGGGAGTTCATTATACTGTTTGTTCTGCTTATATACATGTTTAAAATCCAATTATTTCAGCACCAAGCTGTGATTAAGGAAAGAATAGCTTTGTAATTTTAAGGAAGAGCAAAGAGATGAGGACTCAGCATTTCTTTCCCAGTGTTTCTGCTGATTTGTCACATGGATGCAAAACAAATTCTATTTTACTTATATGCCTCCTTATAAGAGGTCTTCCTGTGGCCTGCAGCGAAGTAGGTGCTTGGAGAGATTGTTTCCCTTTCCCAGGTTGTTAAGCAATCTTATTTGCCTTCCTCACAGATTTCGATGGGGTCCTCTATCATATTTCAAATCCTAATGGAGACAAAACAAAAGTGATGGTCAGTATTTCTTTGAAATTCTACAAGGAACTTCAGGCACATGGTGCTGATGAGGTAAGATCTACATCATTTTCCTTAGCCTTTTATTGTTTCCTCACCTTTTATTGGCAGCTTGCCATTCATAGAAGATCCATGGCACTAAATCATCCCAGCTGGACGATGTGCTCACCTAACTAGGGACTCTTGACTTGATTGCTATAATGAATTGTGTTTCCCAGAAAACGTTTTGACTCTTTGCTTGCTTGCTTTAAAACAATGGAAACAAAAACAGCTTTAGTTCTCCAAAAACAGCAAAGAATACTTTTCCTTGACCAGTACAAAAATAGCTGTTGCAAGAATTAGGTTCTGTTCTATTTTTGTAATATTATCAGGGCAGATAGATAACTTCTGGCTTGCTCAAGTTTTATAGTCTCAGGTTCTCATTCTGGAAGTTTAGGCACAAATAGCTGTCTTTTGACATTTTTAATTTAATGTTCTTTGAAGCTAGCCTCTTTAACTATCTCTTCTTCTTTATAACTACCTTAGGGGAAATAAGAAGGGATGTCCAGACACCAGACATTACGAAACTTTGGTGGCCATGCCTTGTTCACTGGCTTTGAATAGTTAAGTAGCAGGTTTGGTTCCTGTTGAACTGTATTTGCTCTGGGGAGAGCCATTTATGGAAGAAAGAAAATGCTATTACACCAGCATGTGCACGTTGTGGTTGGGTCTCAAAGCAGGAAATATGACTCAGTTCCTGAATCAGTTTTCAAATTTCTTACTGTTAACAAACGAGGTTCTCCTTAATCTGTTAAATGAAGATGTAGCCATAGTTGTTTTCTTTCTGAGGAGTAGTAGCTTTTGACTTATTTAAAATTTATATAATAAAAGATGATTTATAAAGGATTATGACCAAAAGCTTGATTAATTTTTTAGCAAAAAAACTAAAATTGGTCTTTCTTAATACCAAGAGCCATAGGTTGCTTCCCTTAGTTATTCAAATGCAATTGATTTACTCATAAATTGAAAGAAGTCAGAAACATTAGAGAATTTGAAATACAGGTTACTTTACTGGAGAAAGAAAAGCTTCAGGAAGAAGACCTAATCCCTTTATAAGCTTATGAAGAATTGTTTTGCAAAAGATAGTGGCTGGTTAAATCACCCCCCCCCCGTGTGTGTGTGTGTGTGTGTGTGTGTGTGTGTTGGAGTCTCACTCTGTTGCCCAGGCTGGACTGTAGTGGCGCCATCTCAGCTCACTGCAACCTCCACCTCCTTGGTTCAAGCAGTTCTCCTGCCTCAGCCTCCTGAGTAGCTAGAATTACAGGCACACACCACTACACCTGGCTAATGTTTGTATTTTTCATAGAGATGGAGTTTCATCATGTTGGTTGGGCTGCTCTCAAGCTTCTGACCTCAGGTGATCCGCCTCCCTTGGCCTCCCAAAGTGCTAGGATTGCTAGCTTGAGCCACAGTGCCCAGTTGTTGCCGTTGTCGTTTCTTGTTTTTTTGTTTGGTTGGTTTGGTTTGGTTTGGTTTTTTTGACAAGGTCTTGCTCTGTCATCTAGGCCGGAGTGCAGTGGTACAGTCACAGCTACTGCACCCTCAACCTCCCAGGTTCAGGTGGTCCTCCTGCCTCAGCCTCCTGAGTAGCTGGAACTACAGGCACATGCCACCACACCTGGCTCATTTTTTGGTTCTTTTATAGAGAGGAGGTTCCACTATGTTACCCAGGCTGGTCTCAAACTCCCGGGCTCAAGCAATCTTCCTTCCTGGGCTTCCCAAAGTTTTTTTTTTTTTTGAGACAGAGTTTCGCTCTTGTTACCCAGGCTGGAGTGCAATGGCGCGATCTCGGCTCACCGGAACCTCCGCCTCCTGGGTTCTAGCAGTTCTCCTGCCTCAGCCTCCCGAGTAGCTGGGACTATAGGCACGTGCCACCATGCCCAGCTAATTTTTGTATTTTTAGTAGAGACAGGGTTTCACCGTGTTGACCAGGATGGTCTCAATCTCTTGACCTCGTGATCCACCCGCCTCAGCCTCCCAAAGTGCTGGGATTACAGGCGTGAGCCACCGCGCCCGGCGCTCCCAAAGTATTTGAATTATAGACATGAGCCACCACACCCAGCTGTAGCCCTGCTTTGGATTAGCTGTAACTACCTGAAAAGAAGTGTTGAAATATTTGAACAGACATTTTTTAAATTGTGTAATCATTCTCCCTAGACAGTCTTCACTAGGTACAAACCTGCACAGTGGCATGCACCTGTAGTGCCAGCTACTTAGGGGGTTGATGTGGGGAGGGTCATTGGAGCCCAGGAGTTCAAGTCCAGCCTGGACAGCATAGTGAGATTCCATCTCAAAAAAACGAGAAGATCTAAATGCAATAATAATACTCCTGGAAAGAAAGAGTTAAGCTAGATTTCTTTTTTCTTTTTTTTTAATTTTGTTTATTTTTTTTTTTTTTTAGAGACGGGGTCTCCCTGTGTTGCCCAGGCTGGAGTGCAGTGGCTATTCACAGGCGCAGTCCTGCTACTGATCAGCACGAGAGTTGTGACCTGCTCTGTTTCCGACCTGGGCCAGTGCACCCCTCCTTAGGCAACCTGGTGGTCCCCTGCTCCCGGGAGGTCACCATATTGATGCCAAACTTAGTGCAGACACCCGATCGGCATAGCACACTACAACCCAGAACTCCTGGGCTCAAGCAATCCTCCCACCTCAGCCTCCTGAGTAGCTGGGACTACAGGCACGCATCACCACGTCCGGCAAGCTAGATTTCTTATATCTCCTTTCCATTCTGTGCTTTTCTAACAGTGCGGCTCCAGAACATGTTATTCTTGTAGCCACCACAAGGGTCAAAGAACCAACCCCACCCACTCAAGTGGGTGGAGTAAGTAGCATTCATAGTGTTGGAGCAGAGTGCACAGTAAATGGCTCCCTGGGTTGGTTAAACAGTGACCAACCCATGATAACCACAGGAAGCTTATTACTTGGTCACAGGCCATTTTTAAAGGCAGAATGCCTCTGCTGCTGGAGTGGGACGGTAATGGTGACGAGTGATAGGTGGCCTTCACCCATGTCCTGGTCTCATACTGGGAGACAGGGTACAAACTGAAAAGTGAATCATGGTTAAAGTGGAAGTGAAGTAACGAAGCGTTGGCTGGTTTTACTAAGGGGAGGGAGCAAAGGAGTTGAACATGATAGAAATTCGGCTCTCAGTGCCTCTTATCTCAGAATATTAACTTTGTAAGCTTGAAATTAAACTAAATCTTAGGTATTTGAACTAAATCTGTGGTTTCTCCCACATCTGATTTCCCCTTCCTCAAAATACCCGTAGTACATACAACACAGAATTGTAGCTCAGAGGTAGCATGCTGTTTCAAATTCTTGGGGATATGCGTGTTACTTTTTTAAAAGAAGTGGTATATCAGACACCTGAAGGTCAAGTCCCTCTGTGTCACCAACAAACTCTTGTGACCTTGAGCCCCTCCTCTCAGTTCCTCTTTGGTAAAAGAGATGCCTCACAGTGGCTATGCAGTCACCAAATAGGAACTACATTTGGCATTATTTATCTTTTGCCCTTGTATAAAAAAACACAGTCTTGCAGGTTGAAAGTTTCTTCCAGCTGTAGGAAAATGGTTAAATAAGTATGTGGAATATTAAGAAATTATTGTTGGGCTCATGCCTGTCATCCTAGCACTTTTGGAGGCCAAGGCAGGAGCATCACTTGAGGCCAAGAGTTCAAGCCTAGCCTGGGCAACATAGTGAGACCCTGTCTCTGTTTATAAATAAATAAAGAGGCTGGGCATGGTGGCTCACGCCTGTAATCCCAAGACTTTGGGAAGCCAAGACAGGAGGGTTGCTTAAGGTCAGGAATTTGAGACCAGCCTGGCCAACATGGTGAAACTCAATCTCAACTAAAAAAAATACAAAAATTAGGGCCGGGCACGGTGGATACAGGGTCAGGAGATCGAGACCATCCTGGTCAACATGGTGAAACCCCATCTCTACTAAAAATACAAAAATTAGTTAGGTGTGGTGGTGCATGCCTGTAGTCCCAGCTACTCAGGAGGCTAAGGCAGGAGAATTGCTTGAACCTGGGAGGAGGAGGTTGCGGTGAGCCAAGATCGCGCCATTGCACTCCAGCCTGGGCAACAAGAGCGAAACTCTGTATCAAAAAACAAAACAAAGGCCGGGCGAGGTGGCTCACGCCTGTAATCCCAGCATTTGGGGAGGCTGAGGCGGGCGGATCACCTGAAGTCAGGAGTTCAAGACCAGCCTGACCAACATGATGAAACCCTGTCTCTATTTTAAGAAATAAAATAAAAAACAAAAAATTAGCTGGACATAGTGACGGGCACCTGTAATCCCAGCTACTAGGGGCTGAGGCAGGAGAATTGCTTGAACCCAGGAGGCAGAGACTGCAGTGAGCCGAGATCACGCCACTGCACTCCATCCTGGGCAACAGAGTGAGACTCCATCTCAAAAAATAAATAAATAAAATTAAATGTTTGTTTCTTTTTTTTTTCTTTTTTTTTTTTTTTTTTTTTTTTGAGACAGAGTCTCACTCCGTCACCAGTCGCCAGGCTGGAGTGCAGTGGCGCGACCTCGGCTCACTGCAGCCTCCGCCGCCCGGGTTCAAGCAATTCTCCTGCCTCAGCCTCCCGAATAGCTGGGACTACAGGCGCACGCCACCACGCCCAGCTAATTTTTTTGTATTTTTAGTAGAGACGGGGTTTCACCATGTTGACCAGGATGGTCTCGATCTCTTGACCTTGTGATCTGCCCGCCTCGGCCTCCCAAAGTGCTGGGATTACAGGCGTGAGCCACCGTGCCCGGCCCAAATGTTTGTTTCTTAAGCCATGTCATTCTGGAAGCAGTTTTCACCGAGTGAAGCAGTCAGAGTGACAGAGAAAAAAATAGGGAGTCTCAGTCTGTTTTTTGTTGCTATAACAGAATACCACAGACTGAATAATTAATGAAGAAAATATGATTATTTGACTCACGTTCTGGGGCTGGGAAATCCAAGAGCATGACACCAGCCCTTTCCCATCATCCTATGGCAAAAGGCAGAAGGAGAAGAGAGGGCCAGACTCATTTTTTTTTTCGAACAACCCTTCTTGTGATAACAAACCAACATCCCCTGTAAGTAACAACATTTATCCATTCATGAGGGCAGAGCCCTCACGGCCTAATCACCCGTTACATCACAGTGGCAGTTAAATTTCAACATGTGTCCAGGCATGGTGGCTCACTCCTATAATCCCAGCACTTTGGGAGGCCAAGGTAGAAGGATCACTTGAGCCCAGAAGTTGAAGGCTGCAGTGTGCTATTGCATCACTGCACTCTAACCTGTACTACAGAGTGAGACCTTCTCTCCAAAAAAAAAAAAAAAAAAAAAATCATAAATTTTGGCCGGGCATGGTGACTCACACCTGTAGTCTCAGCATTTTGAGAGGGCAAGGTGGGCAGATCACTTGAGGTCAGGACCAGCCTGGCCGACATGGTGAAACCCTGTCTCTACTAAAAATACAAAAATTAACCAGGCATTGTGATGCACACCTGTAGTCCCAGTTACTTGGGAGGCTGAGGCAGGAGAATCACCTGAACCTGGGAGACAGAGGGTGCAGTAAGCTGAGATCACACCACTGCACTCCAGCCTGGACAACAGAGTGAGACTCCATCTCAAAAAAAAAAAAAAAAAGTCATAAATTTTAACATGAGTTTTCGAAAGGACATTCTAACCATAGCAGAAGGTATAAAAGGGGTTCTTGGTTTTTTGGGTGTTTTTTATTATTGTTGTTGTTGTTGTTGTCATTTAATTCAAAACTCTGGAAAGTAGCCAGCATAGATTCTGGTGAGGAAAAGACATGTAGAGTGTACAACCTTCTGTGGACACCAGTATTAATAACTAGCTGAGATTTCATTATTGACTGTCCTTTGCCTTAAAAGCTGGTTATGCACTGAGTAATTTTAAAGCATACAAGACTGGCAGACAAACAGATCAGTTCCCAGCAGTCCTGGTTTTTCCTCTTCATTCACCTGGGTTAGTGGCTCAGCCTGTGCTTAGGTTGATGACTACAATCTCTTCTCTCACTTGACATTTGCCATCCTTTTGCTGTCTTGAAAACAAAACATAAGTACAATGTGGGATCTGGAGGAGAACAGAGAACATATTAAGGGTATAGTCAAGTCCTAAAAAAGTGAAGGATGAGCTTTGATTAAAGACTCTCATCTCAGCTTTGTGGCCTGTTTGGTGACTAAACCCACTTCCCCTCTGTCTCTCCTTTCCCATCTACCAAATGAAAGTTAGGAAGAATGCTGACTTAGAACAAGCTTGGCAAAAAATAATGAAATTATCATGGCCTTTGGATTAACGTATGTGGTTTTGTTTTGTTTTTATTTTCTAGTTATTAAAGAGGGTGTACGGGAGTTTCTTGGTAAATCCAGAATCAGGTATGTAGTCCTGTTAGCAACTATGGAATGATGTGGGAAGAGAGTTGTGCTTTATACATTATGCTTTTTTTACCCAAAGGATTTCATTTAAAGATTACAAATATTTCTGCATGAACCCATTCCTAATTCAGTTCCCTCCATAAAAATAGCTTTTAAGGGGCTTTGCTTTGTCCAATATGGAACACGGTAGAGGGTACAAAGTCGACGTATGGCATTATTAACATTTACTTGATGGGGCCACATGACCCTTACTTAATCTTTCAGCCAGAGAGCCACATTTGTTTGTTCGTGGTGATTAAAATGCCTTTGAAAAGAATGAGCAAACATTGATTCCCACCCTCGGCCCTTAGTAACACCTTTTTCTGCGCACTACATATTTGGAGGAGGAAGAGGAACATTCACAGCACTATTCTTGTGATTTCAAGTAATAAAAATATCAGACCCTTTCTTAATCCAGTCTTCTAATAGGTGGTCTCAGCATTTATGGCCAGGGAAATTGAAAGGCACCATGTCATCCTTGAATAGAACAGCTATGTTACACTGCTTTCAAGGAGGTTTAAAGCGAACAGCCTTTTTATCCTGTGATTCAGTGGCATTTCTCAAATTCTGAGGCATTTCACAGGACCCCAAAGTGAAAACCAGGTAGTAAGACCACTGGAACATAATACTTTTTACTCAACTGTTATAACTTGGGTACCTTAATTAGAAGTCTTTTAAGTAGGAAGCTCTCTGTCACTTTTTTTTTTTTTTTTTTTTTTTTTGGAAGACAGAGCTTTGCTCATCTTTCTTGTTGCCCAGGCTGGAGTGCAATGGCACAATCTCGGCTCACTGCAACCTCTGCCTCCCAGGTTCAAGCAGTTCTCTGCCTCAGCCTCCTGAGTAGCTGGGATTATAGGTGCCCACTACCATGCCCAGATAATTTTAGTATTTTTAGTAGAGATGGGGTTTCACAATGTTGGCCAGGCTGGTCTTGAACTCCTGACCTTGTGATCTGCCTGCCTTGGCCTCCCAAAATGCTGGGATTACAGGCGTGAGCCACCGTGCTTCTGTCACTCTTAGCAGTTGCTGGTGCTAGCTTACTTCCTCACCTCACCTATTTTTTTAGACAAAGTCTCATTCTGTTGTCCAGGCTGGGATGCAGTGGTCCAGTCATAGCTCGTTGCAACCTCCTTCAAATCTTGGGCTCAAACAGTCCTCCCACTTTAGCCTCTCAGTAGCTGGGAACTACAGGCACTTGCCACCATATCCAGCTAATTTTTTTATTTTTTTGTAGAAACAGGGTCTCACTGGCTGCTGCCCAGACTGCTAGAACAGACTAAGGAAGTCTCAAACTCCTAGCCTCAAGCAATCCACCCACCTTGGCCTCAGCCTCCCAAAGAGTTGGGATTACAGGCATGAGCCACCATACCCAGCACCTTTTTTTTTTTTTAATCTCCAAATTGGTGGGATGAATGTGTCACAGAAATAAAAGCCAAGATAGCGCTGTAGGCTTTTGGCAGAATCAGCATATTAAACAAAGAGAAGTAAAGAAACAAACAGATCTAGAACAGAAAAATCATGTCCAGAGTATTGGGCATGCTTGTCAAAGCCAACATCCTGACGTGGAAAGTAGGTTTCTGTCTCTGGGCCTCCTCCTGCCTCCCACTAAATCATAGACATCACCACATTGCAGACCCTGTCTTGATACAAGTGTAAAATGTAAAAGTATGTGATAGTAGTGTCAATCAGGCACAATGGCTCACACCTGTAATCCCAGCACTTCAAGAGGCGAGGTGGGTGAATTGCTTGAGCCCAGGAGTTCGAGACCAGCCTAGGCAACATAGTGAGACCCCTGTCCCTCCAACCTGGACGACAGTGCAAGATTCAGTCTCAAAAAAAAAAAAAAAAAAAAAAGACAGTGGAGTCTCTCTTCTTCTTTAATAGGTTTATCTAGGCATATTTGGAAAAACTCGGCAAATCATACTAGATTTTTACTTCTCTTCATCCTTAGTATATTCTGTTCATCATGTTAGAAGCCTTACTTAGAAACAGATTTTAGCCTAGCTGTAGTTTTACTTGCTTTGTTTTATTTGGCTTCCTAAAACAAGCAAACCTCAGCTCTAAATCTTTTCTTTTTTAATCTAATCTTGTAGTCTGTGTGTTTATCTGGTTTTCAGCTACCCAAAATGGAATGATGTTATTTAATACTGGAGTGCCAAAAATGTGCTAAGCGTTATCTATGCCAAAGATTTAGACACCCATCCTTCCAAAGAGCCCCTGCTCAACAAAAAATTTAGACCTCAGGAATGCTTTTGAGAAAAAATGAAATAGTAATGAGATGTAAAGGTTTCAGTTACTTAGAAGTGTGAAATCCATACATACAGTTCTGGCAAAGTTATTCCTGTCAGTTGCCTAGAGTATAAAATGATCCTCAGTGATACACAAATATTCTTGCAAAAACATCTCTAGGCCTTTTGACACTTATTAATCATTTGATTCGCTAATCAAGTGTTCCAGCCCTGCTTCCTGGAATTCGTAGTGGACATACTGTCAAGGCAGGTCAGCCAACGGTTTCAGAACCTGTTCTGCACCTGTTGTGATGACCTGTCATGTTCCACACATTTTAAGTACTATACATTTTTTTAATGCTCGAAACAGTCTCCCCCATCTCCATACCCCCTCCCCACCTTTTTTTTTTTTTTTTTTTTTTTTGAAACAGAGGTTCGCCCTTTTTGCCTAGGCTGAAGTGTAGTGGTGCAATCTCAGCTCACTACAACCTCTGCCTCCCAGTTCAAGCGGTTCTCCTGCTTCAGCCTCCTAAGTAGCTGGGATTACAAGCACCCGCCACCACGCCTGGCTAATTTTTGTATTTTTAGTAGAGATGGGGTTTCTCCATGTTGACCAGGCTGGTCTCCAACTCCTGACCTCAGGTGATCTGCCCACCTCAGCCTCCCAAAGTGCTGGGATTATAGGTGTGAGCCACCACACTTGGCAATTTTTTTTAAGGTCGCGAAATGACAAGGCCAGGATTTGGACCCAGTTCTGTTCAACTCAAAATAGAGTGCCCTGCACTTAAGTATCATGCTGCATTTGACAAGTCACGTCACTTCTTTGAATCTCCTTTCCCTCTGTAAAACAGTAACCTTATCTAACCTGCAGACTTCAAAGCATTGTTATGGAGATGAAATGAAGTAAAATGTTTTTAAAAATACTGAAAATTTTACAATGTACGCCAATAAAAGCTATTGGGGAGGTATATGTATGAACAGATAGTTGGTTTTTCTACCCTTCCTCCTCAGAGTTGGCAGTGGCACTGGCCAGAGTTGGAGAAGGATCTATATTATTATCACAAAGCTACCCATGTGTTGGCCATTGATACTTGGCACATTAAACTATCAGAGAAAGATATGTGGCTCCTTTACAACTCTATCTGGAAGAGTAAAAAGTAAATTTCCAATCAGTTCCCAGGTTATGACTTTCTCCCATTACGTATTTGTAATCAGTCATCTTTGATACTGATTCAAATTTTTTGTTAACATTAGTTAAGGCTGGGCTGGGTGGCTCATGCCTGTAATCCCAGCACTTTGGGAATCTGAGGCCGGTGGATTGACTGAGGTCAGGAATTCGAGACCTGTCTGACCAACATGTTGAAACCCTGTCTCTACTAAAAATACAGAAAAATTGGTTGGTCATGGTGGCATGCACCTGTAATCCCAGCTACTTGGGAGGCTGAGGCAGGGGAATTGCTTGAACCAAGGAGGAGGAGGTTGCGGTGAGCTGAGATCACACCACTGCACTCCAGCCTGGGCAACAGAACCAAGACTCCGTCTCCAAAAAAAAAAAAAAAAAAAACCTTGTTAATTATATATATTTATAAGAATCTTATAAAATTAATATTTTATTTCACCTCATTTCGCCCTATGAGGTAGATGGAAATGGACTACCTGGATTAAAAGTACAGGCAGGCCGGGCATAGTGGCTCACGCCTGTAATCAAAGCCCTTTGGAGGCCAAGGCAGGTGGATCACCTGAGGTCAGGAGTTCAAGACCTGCCTGATCAACTCGGTGAAACCCTGTCTTAAAAAAAAAAAAAAAA
>PVKV010005888.1:0-70585 GCA_004027835.1 Alouatta palliata | reverse complement strand
GAACAGGGCAGTTATCCATTATAGGGATGATGAGACCATGTGAGTATAGAATTTGGTCCTAAAGGCTGGGTGTGGCCGTCACACCACCATGGCACTTACCGAAAGAAATATGGCTTGGTCAAACCTTAAGCTGTATTGCGTGAAAGTGTTTTTAATCATAAAGTATCTTAAGCCAGGATGTAGATGATAGGGCAAGAATCAGCCACTCCTCATACTCTCCAGATACTGAGAGCTGACAGATGGTGGAAAGAGAATCCAATGCTTTCCTTTAAGGCACCACTGTTCTGAGTCCTCTTTAAGAGTATAGCCTGGATAATCAGTAGGCAGGGCGACTGTAGGTTCCATGTTATATTTACAAGGCAATAAAATCTACTTCTGATAATTTCCATCTCCTGCCTCTCTTAGGGCAGGGCATTCATGTTTTACACTGACTTTGTTGACCGTAAATATCATCTCATTTGACACACCTTTATATTATGATTCAAGAGATTTATGACTTTAGCCTTCTGATTCGCTTGTAGATCAAGTTATTGACAAAACCCCGTTCTGATTCTGTACTTATCCTCCTGGGTTTTGTTCCCCTCAGGTATGTTGAGTCTAAAAAGGACAGAGTCACAGTAGTCTTCAGCACAGTGTTTAAGGATGACGACGATGTGGTCATTGGAAAGGTGTTCATGCAGGTATGGAGCAGACATCTTGGGGGAAAACCATGCATGGTAACTTATAAGTTTGCAACAAAACGTACCATAAGCATAGAAAATAAAAAGAGATCTAGCAGCTCTGGTAATGTTAGAATTTGTTGAAAATTTAGTAGACAACTCCTGCAAAACCCAGTGAATGTTGTTTGGTTTTGGTTTTGCTGTTGTTGGTTTTTTGTTTGTTTTGGGGGGTTTTTTGGGTTTTGTTTTTTTTTCAAGATGGAGTCTTGCTCTTGTCACCCAGGCTGGAGTGCGATGGCACAATCTCAGCTCACTACAGCCTCCACCTCCTGGGTTCAAGCGATTCTCCTGCCTCAGCCTCCTGAGTAGCTGGGATTACACCCACCACACCGGGCTAATTTTTGTAATTTTAGTAGAGACAAGGTTTCGTCATGTTAGCCAGGCTGGTCTCAAACTCCTGACCTCGAGATCCGCCCTCCTCAGCCTCCCAAAGTGCTGGGATTACAGGCGTGAGCCACCACACCCCGGCGTTGTTTTTTTGAGATGGAGTCTCAATCTGTCACCAGGCTGGAGTGCAGTGGCATGATCTTGGCTCACTACAGCCTCCTACTCCCGGCTTCAGGTGATTCTCCTGCCTCAGCTTCCCGAGTAGCTGGGGCTACAGGTGCATGCCACCATGCCCAGCTCATTTTTGTTATTTGTAGTACAGACAGGGTTTCACCATATTGGCCAGGCTGGTTTCTATCTCCTGACCTAGTGATCTGCCCGCCTCGGCCTCCCAAAGTGCTGGGATTACAGGCATGAGCTACCATGCCCAGCCTGATTTTTTTTTTCCCCCCAGTGGTTCCAGTTTTACAGGACAGAACTAAAGAGTGAATTGAGAATTAAATGTACTAACTATAAGTGAATATTATGTATCCTTCCTACTGTCGGGTCTTTGACCTAATCTCTCGTGATTCCTCAGATTTCTAGTGAGGTCTGCTCTTGGTTTAGAACAGACTGGATAGCAGATTCTCTGGTAATAGATAACCTGTGAACAGGTGGGGTTGTTGAACTGACAGCCTGCCCTGAATTTGGATGGGTCACCATAGAGTACTTCCCTCACAAGAAACTCATCTGAGTTGCGAGAGTTAGCAGGGCATTTAGCAACCGGATTTGTGGTGTAGTTGCATTCAGGTCATTGTGTACAGTTGGTTCCTGGCTCGAGGATGGTATGAGTTCATTGGTTAGGTGACATTCAGGCTGATTTCTTCTGAGATGGCTCAGCATTCAAAATCGAGTACAGTGGTAAAATTTAAAAAAAAAACATTAGTGCCTTCTTTCTGTTCCTTGGCAGGTTGGTAAAGATTTTTAAATTCTGAAGCAGACTCTCTTTTGCCAAATAGAATTGAAAGACAGCTGTGCTTAACAGTGAGGATACTTTGCATAGCCTTCTAAGTGGCTAGGGAAATCTTCAAAAGTGATATCCTCAATTTGATCCATCCCTAGTGGCTTTTGTGTTTTGGCTGATTAATCAGAAGCTCTAGTTTGGGAGTCCCTATACAGAAAAATTGGAATATTGACACCAGCATTTGCTAGTGCTGAACTTGATGAAAGAATATATGATTATACATGTATCTCTTGGGTCCTAAAAGTAAGCCTCTAGATAGGCATTGCATGTGTTTTTATGCAAAATTGACAGGGGAATTAAATGCAGTAGCTCAGAAATTGGGCTAAATCCAGAGTAATAAACTAACTTTAAAAGCTCTGAAGTATATATTTAGATTTGGCTGGTTTTTTACCAATCTTGTTCCATTTTATTCCAGGAAACAACTTATTTTTATACTTCAAACAGATCTTTGGAGAGTGTACCAGAAATTTGTTCCTTAGGAGAATTTTGTGTATTCTTTTTTGGCATATGAATTTAAATGCCTCCTTCAGGGTACCTGTGGTAGGGCACTTACCTAAAAGGGAAGACAAAGCCTCTTGCATTTTGGCACTAACAGGATCTTTAGATAGTAACTGGCTGGGTGCAGTGCTAGACTCAGAAAGTCATCTGCCCTGCTACCCTTTCCAAATTCAGAGGCTGCGGTAATTTGTTGGAAATGACCATTGAAAACTAGACTTCTGCTGGGTTTTCCCAGAAAATAAATAGAACTTTTTCCTAGGCCTGGAACTGTAAGTTTCTCGGAAAAAGAATAATGGACACCTGGCACAGAAAGTTGTACCTTGTGAACACTGAAGTTCCTCATGGTCATTGGTCTACTTGTTGCTGGCGTTTGTGGGCTTTCCCTTCCATCATGCACATCCAGCCTGATCAGAATTCAAGTCTTGCTTTTGTCATTTGGCAAGCAGGCTCTGAGGGATGCTTTCTGCCTTTCAGAAAAAGACAGGGACTTTATTCCTCCACTCTCATGGATGTCTTACTGCTAGTAGTGTGGACCTATCAGCTGAGTACTGGAGAATGTCTGATAGAAGCCATCGTTTCAACACTTATTGCATGAAAAGCAATAGGACCAGTAGTTAGCTTTTTGAGATAAGCTTATGGTGAACTAGAATTCTTTTCATATTGTAAGATCTTAAATTCAAGTTAGTAATAAATAACTGGGAAAAGTTAAGTGGAAACCACTGGTTTCTATCTGTTCAGGGACAAAGACACAAGCATCTGCCTCTTAGGCAGTTGTAAAGATGTTATTTTGAGGGCTCCTTCTGTCTGTTTACATATGTGGTTATGTCTATAGGAAATTTTCCTGAACCGAGTCTTAGTAATTGTGGTAGATATTGTCAAACTCTTCTCCATTGGGGTAGTACCATTTTATCATCCACTAGCGATAGATGGGAGTGCCTGTTTTCCCAGAGTGTGTTGTAAACTTGGATTTCTCCTGATCTGATAGGTGAAAAGTGGTATCTCTGTCCTCTCACGAAGTCAGAACATCTTTTCTTATGTTATAGACCATTTGATTTGCTTAGGAAGTGACTCTTTATGTCATTTACCCGTTATTCTGTGGGGTCATCGATCTTCTCAGTTTCTTCCCGTAGTAGGGAGTGTAGCCTTTCATCTGTGATTAAGAGTTGAAATATTTTCTCGGCTTTGTCATTGCACTGTTTTTTGTGGGGTTTTTTTTCCCCATGTTGAAGTTTGTTTTTATGTAATCAAATTAATCAGTCTTGCCTTTTATGGCTTCTAGATTTTGAGTTATAGTTAGAAAGTCCTTCCCTGCTCTAAGGTAATAAAGAAATTTACCTATGTTTTCTGAGTATTTTACAGTTACATATTTTATATACAATTTTTTCTTATTTGTTGAGAGCTCCTCTTGATATGTGGTATGAAAGAATTATTTATCTTTTTTTCTAAATGGCTGCCCAGTGGTCCCAGTAGCAATTATTTTCATGTTTACACCCCTGATTTAAGATGCTGCCTTTATTCTAAATTCTTGTATATATTTGGATTTATTCTGAACTTCTATGAAACTAGTACTTTGAAAGAGAGACAGTCTGATGCTCAAAAGACATCCTAACCAGAAGGAGAGTAAAAAGACAATATTACTGTTTTACATATAATAAAGATGCCAATGAAGATGGATGGCTGTTTGGGTGTGTTTATTTGTTTATTTAAGTTTTATTTAGGAGAGAGAACCAAGGAGAAGCAAAGACATCAGAGAATCTAAAGAATAGGCCCAGCCAGCCACGGTGGCTCACACCTGTAATTTCAGCACTTTGGGAGGCCTAGGCAGGCGGATCACTTAAAGCCAGTTTGAGATCAGCCTGGCCAACATGATAAAATCCTGTTTCTACTAAAAAGGCCAAGAATTAGCTGGAGATGGTGGCACGTGCCTGTAATCTCAGCTGCTCGGAAGGCTGAGGCATGAAAGTTGCTTGAACCCAGGAGGTAGAGGTTGCAGTGAGCCAAGATTGCACCACTGCACTCCAGCCTGGGCGCTAGAATAAGACCCTGTCTCGAAAAAGAAAGAATAGGCCCAAGCCAGAAACATATTGTTGACTGAGTCTTAAATATATTATTTTCCATATACAAAACTAACGAGTGCTAATAAGTCACCACTGGTTTATAAATACCCCATTTTGCTGTGAATACCACATGTACCTAATAATTGGAGCCTTAGAGACACTTAATAAACACAAGAAGATGCAGACAGTTATGGATCTGTTCTTTTTAATCCCCTAAGACTGAAAAGTAAAACCAGTAGGAGTAAAAAAGCTTCATAACCCCTTTGTAGAATAAAAGATGTTTTCTAGAGAAGGGCAATTTTAGAAACTTTGCTCTAGAAATTTCATTTGGAGTAGTCTTGACTCCTTCCCTTCCTTTGCAGATACTTTTCCTTTGGGGAACAAAATGTGTTCAAAAGGGGACTAATCTAACCCAGATTGGTCATTTCTTTTCCTACTGAAGCCTTAGTAGCATTAGCATGAGGGGCAGTATGTAAACTAGGTGAGTTCCCAGGCTGGGCATTGGGACTCTACAGGCATCATCTTTCCTTTGCCACTAATTGGTGAGGCCTTGCCGATCAGTGTGTATTTTCCCACCTGGAATTGGAAACAGCCCTGACTCATTCCTGTGCAGTGTGATGATACTCAGTCAGCTAGGGTAGAAGCAATTTGCTTTCTCTCAGCAAGCCATGTGCTGCATAGCCTCTTTGAAGGACAGAGAAATAAATTACAAAGATAAATTAAGCAGGATCTTTGACTTGAACTCACAACGTGGTAGGGGGGCCAGATACATTATTGAACAGTAAAATGTCTTAGTAGAGGTTTGTAGAGAAGACATGGCAGCTCCAGCAAGAGAGCAGCACCTGCCTGGGTTTGTTGGAGATGGCATTAGGAAATGATATTTGAGCAGCAGTGGAAGAGCACTACGGGCCACATGGCTGTGTAACCATGCCTTCAGAACTCCTAAAACCAAGAGACTTTGGCGAGTCCTTGGCTGCATCCTCCTGCTATCTATCATCTTGGAAGGCCCACTGATGAATTTAGATCATCCAGTTTTACGGGCATTGCTAGAAAATCTGCTTCTGTTCTTGGAGATCTGGCTGAGAGAGGGAAGCCTTGTGTTACTTGTCTATTTACATAGGAATGCATGGACTGTAGACCCTGAGGTTTGGAGATTGGAACGTAGAAGGAAGGGCTTCCTTTATGAGCACCAAGACAATTCAGCTTCTTTCATTCTATTGTCTTCTGTCCCCAAGAAGAGCTTAAGTTTGCTCTAAAGATTTTATTGATGAATTCTAAACAGCAACAGGATCTAAGATAACCTCAGTGAAAAAAGACTTATGTAGAGGCCCAGAGAAAGAACGGTAGTTTATCACCTATGTTGGTCCGAGGGAAAAGGATTATCAGTACTTTTCATCCCATTTTGAAGATCTTACTTGTTGAGTACTTTGCAGTTTTTCCCTTTTGAATCTGAAGTGCAGTGGTAGCAGCTAGCACTTGTAGTATTTCAGGTTTGGTGTAGTTTATTTTTAACCACCTGCTGGTCTGGAGGGCTTCAAAGGTCACACCACATAGAACAAACCCCATAGCATGAGTTGCCACTCATCTTACACCCACTTCTCTTCTGGTTGCTTTTGCTTTGTCTTGGCAGGAATTCAAAGAAGGACGCAGAGCCAGCCACACAGCCCCACAGGTCCTCTTTAGCCACAGGGAACCTCCTCTGGAGCTGAAAGACACGGACGCTGCTGTGGGTGACAACATTGGCTACATCACCTTTGGTGAGCAGGGTGCACTTGCTGCTTTCATGCCGCTTTAGTGAGTTCACACTGCAGAATGCCTAAATCTGCACAGAACCTTGGTTAACATTTTAAGGTAGACAGAAGCAGTCATACCAAGTTGTTCCTGTTGCCATTGCTGTGACTAAAGGAGGGATGTCACAGGGTATTAATTACAGAGCAGGCCATGTAATCACTTCCTTTTTATTTTTTTCCTCATTTTTCTTAAATCTTGAAGAAAAATAAGACTGAATTCTGATATCAAGAGTTAAGGAGGCTGGGTGTGGTGGCTCACACCTGTAACCCTAACACTGTGTGGCTTGAGGTGAGGAGTTCAATACCAGCCTGGCCAACGTGGAGAAACTCCATCTCTGCCAAAAACACACAAAAAATTAGCTGGGCGTGGTGGTGGCAGGCACCTGTATTCCCAGCTCCTCAGGAGGCTGAGGTAGGAGAATCCCTTGACCCAGGAGGCGGAGGTTGCAATAAACCAAAATCACACCATTGCACTCCAACCTGGGTTGACAGAGTGAGACCTTGTCTCAAAAAGAAAAAAAAAGAGTTAAGGATAGGCCAGGCACGGTGGCTACGCCTATAACCCCAGTGCTTTGGGAGGTTGAGGCTGGTGGATTGCTTGAGTCCAGGAGTTTGGGACCAGCATAGACAACATGGCGCAACCTCATCTCTACCTGTAATCCCAGCACTTTGGGAGGCCAAGGTGGGCAGATCACTTGAGGTCAGGAGTTCGAGACCAACCTGGCTAACGTGGTGAAACCACATCTCTACTAAAAATACAAAAATTAGTTGGACATGGTGGCATGTGCCTGTAGTCCCAGCTCCTCGGCCAGCTGAGGCGTGAGAATTGCTTGAATCCAGGAGGCGGAGGTTGCAGTGAGCCGAGATCATCCTGCTGCACTCCATCCTGGGCAACAAAGGGAGACTGTCTCAAAAAAATAAGATAGCTAGGCATGGTGGTGCATGTCTGTAAGTCACAGCTACTTGGGAGGCTGAGGTGGGAGGATCACTTGAACCCAGGAGGTCAAGGCTGCAATGAGCTGTGATTGCGCCACTACACTCCAGCCTGGGTGACAGAGCAAGACCCTGTCTCACCACAAAAAGGAGTTAAGAAGAGAACCACCTAAGCAACCAGATGGAAGTTCTCTGTCATTTGGCGCTTCTTGGTTTTTTGCTTACTAAGCCCAGGCTCCAGCCATGATGCATGGACTCCACTTTTTCGTGGAAGAAATTCAAGCCTTCTTCAGTTGCTCCAGCCTCATGCACTAGCTGATTACGATAGCTTTTACAGTTTGGAGTTAACAGTTCATTCATACTGCACCTGATGCCACTGGAATGCCTCCTTTTGTGAAATATAATTTAATTCACCTTATTGGTAAAGGTGAACCTGTTTATCTTTAAGAATAAACCGAATGTGTTGTTCTAGCAAATTTCATTAAATCTGAACTGTACACTTTTTTTTCTTTCTCTCTCTCACCCAGGCTGGAGTGCAGTGATGTGATCTTGGCTCATTGCAACCTCCACTTCCCAGGCTCAAACAATTCTCGTGCCTCAGCTTCCCGAGTAGCTGGGACTACAGGCACATGCCACCACACTGGGCTGATTTTTGTATTTTTAGTAGAAACAGGGTTTTGCCATGTTGGCCAGGCAGATCTCAACCACCTCGACCTCCCAAAGTGCTGAGATTATAGGTGTGTGCCACTGTGCCCAGCCAGCTATAAATTTTTTTTTCAAGATTTTATCTTTGAATCTGGGATACATCTTACAACTCATGGCATGTCACAGTTTAATTGGCAGCATTTTTCTCTTGTACATAAAATTACGGCAGACTTACAGTCATAAGCACCTTAGATTCTTTGAAATACAGTTATCTTCTATTATGATATTCATTTACTTTCAGGTCAGGGCAGATTGACACAGAAATTCCATACATCCTTAGGAGGGATTCCTTTTGATTTCAAGAATAACATCAGAGAACTCAGGGTTTTGCAGATAGTGAGTAAAGGAGGTTCAGCAGATAAAGAAGATTCCAGAAAACCAGGGTGGGGGGGGGGGCATGCAGGTCTGCTCCAGTGCAAAGGACTGAGTGATGACCACACAGGTCTTTTTTTTTTTTTTCTTTTGTATGGCAGAGTCTTGCACTGTCACCCAGGCTGGAGTGCAGTGATGCAATCTCTACTCACTGCAATCTCCGCCTCCCGGATTCAGGCAATTCTCTTGTCTCAGCCTCCTGAGTAGCTGGGATTACAGGGAGACACCATCATCCCCGGCTAATTTTTTTATTTTTAGTAGATACAGGGTTTCACCATGTTCCCCAGGCTGATCTTGAACTCCTGACCTCAGATGATTTGCCTACCTCAGCCTCCCAAAGTGCTGGGATTACAGGCATGAGCCACCGAGTCCAGCCTCACACAGGTCTTTAGGTGGCTGGTGCCACAGGGTGGACTTCACTCAGGCCCAGTCAGAGCAGCTCTTCCTACCTGGCCTATCAAGAGGGTTCAGGTGCTTGTTTTCACAGTGAGAATATGGGAAATTCTCTGGCATCTTATTTTCTATGAAGGTTTACTCTATTTCAGCACCAAGGACCTAAGACAGGCAGCTGCATTTCCTAATCCTGATCCCTTAAGGTGAACTGTTACAGCCAGTTAGTGTGATTCTGGAGTATGCCCAACTGCAGAGGCAGGAGCTAGTACATGTGTGGGAGACCAGGAATGGATTTCAAAATGCACAGCTGCAGACTCCAGACCTAGAATGGAGACTCAGGGTCAAGCCCTGTTTTTCCATGGGCTCCTCTGTTCACACTCATTGACACCTCTCCTGGTCATGCTGTGTATCCTTCCATTTCTCTAAAAAACAACCCTGACAAAGCCTGGTAATACTGACATGAGTGGAGTGTACTTCAGAGAGAGCGAAGTTCACTAGGCTGTTGTTCTTCCCTACCCTTTGGCATTCTTGTCCTGAAGCCTTGTGTTCTCCACCTTCAGTGCTGTTCCCTCGCCACACCAATGCCAGTGCTCGAGACAACACCATCAACCTGATCCACACGTTCCGGGACTACCTGCACTACCACATCAAGTGCTCTAAGGTGAGGGCGGGCAGCATCTCAGCCTCTGTGCTCTGGGTGTTTCCCTCCACCAGAACTCATAACAAAAAGTCATTCCGTTAGTCTAGGCTGTGAATATTGACTCGTAGGTAGATAGTTCTAGAGGCTTCAAGAAATCATGGCCTTTCTTCATCAAGCCACTGTCCCCCTCCCCTCCCTATAGCAAAGATGAATATGTTTCCAGAATTGCTCACCTTCCTGCTTCCCTCCAGGGGAATGTTCCCAAGATGTCTGTTCCCAGATGCCCCTGATGGCCTCTCCTGATGAAAGCAAAGCTGTCTTTCTAGACCATGACCGTGCTTTAGTACCGTTTGTGTTTGTTCCCAGGCCTATATTCACACACGTATGCGGGCAAAAACATCTGACTTCCTCAAGGTGCTGAACCGCGCACGCCCAGATGCCGAGAAAAAAGAAATGAAAACAATCACGTAAGTTAGCCAGCACCCCAGCAGGACCACCTTCCTCTCCTGAGTCACCAAGAAGGAAGCAGTGGACGCTGGTGGCCTGGTCCTCCATGTGTCTGGGCACTGGCTACATGTGAGGTCAGCAGGGCTAAGCAGATAGACCAAAGGTGGGATTCCAGGTGTTCACTGCCATATGCGCCAGGGTGGGTTTCCTTGTTTCCACATCTTTGTGAGCTATGAGAATGGCAGCTAGGAAATAAACAAAGTTTACCAAGAAACTGTTCTTTTTGGGCCTGAGTTCTGAGATCAGTCTTGTCCTTCTTGTGGTCTTTCTGGAGAAATGGAATAAGTTGCTTAGGGACCTTTAATTGGGTAAATAGGGCTGAAACCACCCCACTAAGTGCTCTGTCGCCCAGGCTGGAGTACAGTGGTGCTATCTCAGCTCACTGCAACCTCTGCCTCTGGGTTCAAGCAGTTCTCCTGCCTCAGCCTCCCAAGTAGCTGGGATTCCAGGTACACGCAGCCACGCCCAGCTAATATTTTGTATTTTAGTAGAGATGGGGTTTCATCATGTTGTCCAGCCTGGTCTCGAACTCCTGAGCTCAGGCAATCCGCCTGCCTTGGCCTCCCAAAGTACTGGGATTATAGGCATGAGCCACCGCGCCTGGCCCATCTGCTGTCCTTTGTACCAGTTGAACTAAAAGTCTTGAGGTCATAAGCCTCCCTCACAACCAATGTATTTACCAACAGCCCAGTACTTTTTTGAGACGGAGTTTTGCTCTTGGTGCACTGGCTGGAGTGCAGTGGCACGATTTTAGCTCACTGCAGCCTGTGCCTCCTAGGTTCAGGTAATTCGCTTGCCTCAGCTTCCCAAGTAGCTGGGACTACAGGCACTTGCCACTACACCCAGCTAACTTTTTTGTATTTTTGGTAGAGACAGAGTTTCACCATTTTGGCCAAGCTGGTCTCAAACTCTTGACCTCATGATCCACCGACCTTGGCCTCCCAAAATGCTGGGATTACAGGCGTAAGCCAGCGCGCCCAGCCCAGTACTTTTTTTTTTTTTTTTTTTTAAAGACAGAGTCTCACTCTGATCCCCAGGTTGGAGTGCAGTGGTGAACCACCTGGGTGCAAGTAATCCTTTCATCTCAGCCCCCCAAGTAGCTGGGACCACATGTATGCACCATCATAGCTGGCTAATTTTTGTATTTTGTAGAGACAGAATTTCGCCATGTTGTCCAGGCTAGTCTCGAACTCCTGGGCTCAGGTGATCCTCCCACCTCAGCCTCCCAAAGTGTTGGGGTAACAGACATGAGCCACTGCACCTGGCCCAGCACTCAGTACTCTTGAGGCAAACTTTTAGAGGGTGTGGTGTGCCTAGGGCTTTACACTCCCTCTCTTGCATTCGGGGGCTCTTCTACCAAGTTAGTTTCTGCTGCCATTTGAAAGGATGAGAAAGAGATCCCAAGGGCCTGAGCATTAGGTGAGGGTTTTCAGACATTTTCAAAAAGCAGGTTAAGTCACCCCTGACTTTTAGCAAAGGCCTGTCTCTGTAGCAGCTCAGAGAGGAGTGTCCAAATGCCATGTAATGAAATGGCAGCGTTGTTTCTTTTCTGCAGCTTCTCAGGCAGATCCTTAAATGGGCAGAGCGACCAACGAGGTGGGTGGGCAGGTGAGAGGATGTTTCTGGCTACTCCTCCAGAACCTGGTCTCCATCCTGGTGTCTCCATTTTCCCCTTTCCCTGCCTGCTCTACACAGGAGTGCCTTTCTCACCAGGTACCTGTTTGGTGACCTGGAGTATGAGGCAACGAATTTCATGCTGCTTTCAGGGCCCAGTAGTAGACGGGCAGTTCCGTCGAGGCCAAGAGGTAAACCAGCAGCCAGGTACAGTGAAAAGAAAGCCTGACCTGGCAGCTTGTGATAACCAGACTGGAAGGCTGGGCGTCATCATAACCTCAGGCCTGCCTGCATCACCTTTGGCGCTGGTAGCTGCTTGTGCATCCAGGAGGAAGGCCTATCAGGCAGCTGCTGCCTTATTCCACAGCCAGCAGGCAGTCTTGGGAGTTCCTGCCCAGTGAGTGCAGTTGTGTAGGTGCAGAGATAGCTCCCTGTCCTGATGAGAGACCTGGCAAAGGATGAATCCTTGAAATAAACAGTTCATCAACCTCCTCTCTGGGACTTAGAAAGAGCAGCTTTGCCTTCTGTGCTGCAACTTCTCTTTGGCAGAGCTGGGCCCTAGAAAGGAGAAGCAGGAGACAAACAACTGCATCCACCCTGAAAACCAGATTATGTTCCTAGTGCTGGGTAGGAGTTAAGTGACTCAGCTGTGGGCAGACGCCAGGAACCCTCGATGGTCCGCCCAGAATTGAACACTCATGAGCTTTTCATTGGGAGCGAAGGGTAAATAAGATGTAGCTTCATTTTAGAATGAGCAATACATCTGAGGCAGGGAAAATGGAGAGCCCTCGTTTTTACCCTGATTTCCCATAGTTCTCAGCTTCCAGGCTACTTTCCCAGGTACTGTTAGGTACCAATTATAGGCTCTGTCCTTGTGGACCAGCTAGCCAGTCTGGAGAAATACTAGCTGGAACAGGACACCACAATTCAGGAGCCTCAAACCAGGCAGGTGTTCTATAAGCCAGAGGAGGAGTCACGACATAACAGAAATGCCTTTAACCATGGAAGTTCTGAGGATTGCTTTGAACCACCTGTCCTCACGGTGACAGATGAAGGAACTGCTGTCTGAGAGCCCTGAAAGGTAGAAGCTCTGTAGGAGGAGCTGACAAATGAGGTAGTACTAAGAAAACAGATGAGCCCAGTCGGAAATTCAGGTACCTGTAGGCCATCCCGAAATTGTGGACAGGTGATTCTTCTATCTAACTTGGTACTTGAATGTCCTTACGGACTTAACACTGATATTCCTGGGCATCCAGAGTATCCGATAGGGAGGAAGAGCTGGTGAAATCATTCTGTGAAAGCCGAATTTTAGCCCATGCCCTGTGGTTCCAGCGCCTCTGCTTAGGAAATGTAGCCGTTTCCACCTCTTGTTTGGTGTCTCTTTGGGATCCCATCTAGTCTAGGACTGTGGGGTGGGAGGAAAGGGCAGCCAGAAACTGACTTCACACTTCTGCTTTCGAAGGGGGAAGACATTTTCATCCCGCTAATCTTGGGAATAAGAGGAGGAAGCGGCTGGCAGCTGAAGGCTGGAACACTCGCTACTGGATAATCGTAGCTTTTAATGTTGCACCTCTTCAGGTTCTTAAGGGATTCTCCGTTTTGGTTCCATTTTGTACACGTTGGGAAAATAATCTGCAGAAACGAGCTGTGCTTGCAAGGACTTCATAGTTCCCAAGAATTAAAAAAAAAAAAAAAAAGAATTCCACTTGATCAACTTAATTCCTTTTCTTTATCTTCCCTCCCTCACTTCCCTTTCCTCCCACCCTCTTTTCCAAGCTGTTTTGCTTTGCAATATGTTACTGGTAATGAGTTGCAGGATAATGCAATCTTAACTTGTTTTCTCCTAAGTATTTGAGTTCAAAACTCCTGTATCTAAAGAAATACGGTTGGGGTCATTAATAAAGAAAATCTTTCTATCTTACATGAGAATTTGCTGGGTTTCTGGACTGCGAGTCCAAAATGAGAAGAAGAGGAAGGAAGAAGGAAAGACCTGTATTGCCCTTGAACCTGCAAACCTAAGCTGGGAATCCCTAGTTTCATGAGCCCATCAGGTTTGGGTCCTCACCTCCCCTAGAGGAGAGGAGAGAATGGCTGGTCAGTGAGCTACAAACTTTTTTTTTTTTTTTTTTTTTTTTTTTTTTTTTTGAGAGATAGGGTGTCATTACCTCCTGGGCTCAGGTGATCCTCCCACCTCAGCCTCCCAAGTAGCTGGGATTACAGGCGCATACCACCATGCCTGGCTAACATTTCGTATTTTTAGTGGAGATGAGGTTTTGCCATGTTGCCCAGGCTAGTCTCAAACTCCTGGATTCAGGCAGAGTCTGCTTGCTTCAACCTCCCAAAGTGCTGGTATTACAGGCATGAGCCACAGCACCCAGCGAACTAGTAATATAAACTTAAACATGCGTCCTTGTAAAGCTTGGTCCCTGAGACTCTATGGCTGCTCCAAGCCAAGAAGCTCCCAGGACAGTGACAGGCAAATTAAAAGGTTTTCTGGTTTATCCTTTTATTGTGACTAATGTATGGAATTTCCCAAAGTGTGTTCTTTAGTGTATGGTCCTGCAGGACATTGATGGGTATTCAGATGTGGATCTGACACAGACTAACTCTCCACAGTTTCTCCTTCTCACATGCAGCCCAGAAAGACTGCCCTCAGGGAGAGCAGTTGTCAAGTAAACACAGTTCAGAGCCTAGTCAGGCATGCTGTCCCCCAGCAGGACTCTGGTCCCTGAGATGAAGTTGCTTCAGAAAGTTTGCTTGGTGGAAGGGATCATGAGGAGAATTTTAGGGGCACCTGCAGTGGTCTGAGGGTCGCACTGACGGTTTCTGCTTTCCATCTAGGGCAGTGTTTTTCATACTGACTTGGCACCCGTTAATTGGGAGGTAACCTGAACAACCAGCATTTTATTTTCTAAACTTTTGATTTTGAGATAAGTGTAGAATTAAATATGGTTAGAAGAAACAATACAGAGATCCCGTACACCTTCCATTTGGTCCCCCACCCGCCCGCCTCCCATGCTAACATCTTGTGTAACTGTAGTATAGCATCACAGCCAAGAAAAGTCATTGGTATAGTCCGCCCACCTTCCGATTTTGCCGGTTTTACCCGCACTCTTTAGTGTATGTGGCATACATCTGTGCATTTTTATCCTGTGTAGCTTTATGTGACACCAGCATTTTTAAGCAATTTAATAGTATCAGAGTGCATGACATCTATTAAGGGTAAGTTGATTTGGAAACGTGTTTTAGTTACATGTGCACATCATGACTGGATTGCAGAAATGTCTTTTGACTGTGAGTCACAGTGAAGACTTGAAAACCACAGGTCATTCAGTCATCAGACTTCATTTTATTTCACTAGAGTGGGCTGCTAGAGAGCTCAAGGCATTCTGATTTCTAGCTGGCTGCTCAGGGTGCCCCCGACTACCCACTTCTGATACATGGAAAACCTAGATTAGATACATTGAGAGCAGCATGTGCATTCTCAACACATGAGTTATTTAAGAGGTTTTCAAGTGTAATTTTGACTAGAAGCAGTTTTTTGCTCTTTTTTTAGTTTTTAGTGACAGGGTCTCACTCTGTTGCCCAGGCTGTACTCAAGCTCCTGACCTCCCAAGCAGCTGGAACAACAGGCACCTGCCACCATCTCCAGCTGAGTTTTTGCTTTCTTGCTTAGAACATAACTAATAACGTTGGGACTCACTGTACTCTTGCCAGTAGCAGGAATCTGATTTCTGATAAGTACTGTAAGTGGCAGAACCAAGGTTGCTTAGAAGATACAGAGTTAGGAAAAAAACGAAACGGCATAAATATTTTCTACAGCGGTAAGTCCTAAGGAAGTAACTAGTTCCAAGACACTTTGTCAATATTAAAAATCCATCATGCAGGCTGAGCACAGTGGCTCACGCCTGTAATCATAGCACTTTGAGAGGACAAGGAAGGAGGATTGCTTGAGCCCAGGAGTTTGAGACCAGCCTGGGTAACAGTGAGATTTCATCTCTATTAAAAAAAAATCTGGCTGGGCACATTGGCTCACGCCTGTAATCCTATCACTGGGAGGCCAAGGTGGGTGAATCACCTGAGGTCAGGAGTTTGAGACCAGCCTGGCCAATGTGAACCACATCTCTACTGAAAATGTAAAAATTAGCTGGACATGGTGGTGGGCACCTGTAATCCCAGCTACTCGGGAGGCTGAGGCAGGAGAATCGTGTGAACCTAGGCGGAGGTTACAGTGAGCCGAGATCATGCCATTGCACTCCAGCCTGGGCGACAAAAGCGAAACTCTGTCTCAAAATAAGTAAATCCATAGTGCATCCTGGACAATATGGTGAGACTCTGCCTCTACAAAAAGTTTTAAAATTAGCTGGATATGGTGGTGCACGCCTGTGGTCCCGGCTACTCAAGAGGCTGAGGTGGGAACATTGCTTGAGTCCTGAAGGACAAGGCTGCGGTGAGCTGTGTTCATGCCACTCCACTCCCGCCTGGGCAACAGAGTGAGAGACCCTGTCTCAGAAAGAAGAAGAAAAGTCCGTACTGGTGTAAATCCCTATCCAGATTGACTTCTCTTAACAAGGACACAGTGTTAGTATGTGTCTAGTCTCAAAGACCCTCACAGTTGAAGCAGCCCACTGTGACTAGTCAAGGCCTTAGGACCTCGGGAGGAATGTCTCAGGATGAGGGTCAAGCACACTGAGGGTGTGGGTGGGAAAAAGGGGATCTAGTCTGTTTCTTCCTAGTCTCAGGAAGCCAGTGCCCCAAGGGTTCACACCTGAGAGGTATAAGTGTCCTTGGATATGGGCTGTAGAGGAACAGTTTGAATCTGTGTTCCGCCATCTAATAGCTGTGTGACAGCAAATTTCTTCATCTGAGCCCCGGTAGCCTCCTTTAAATTGGACGGAATACCACCTACCTGAGAGTTTGTAAAAGGAAAAGAAAATAAATTTCTGTTATATCATAAGCATTATAATGCTTGTAATTATTTATAATATCACTTAGCAAATCTTGGTTCCCTTTATACAGTCAAGGGGATCAGAAGTGACAGGCTGCTGCCCCAGCAGTCTCTCAGAAGCCAGGCCTCATTTGGTGCTTGGGGTTTTTCAGGCCTCATTTGGTGCTTGGGGTTTTTCAGGCCTTCCCCAAGGTAGTTGGTATTTTGGTATTTTCCACTTGAATGGCCCTTAACTGCCGGGGGCAGGCAGATAGGAATCTCCATGTCTAGAAAAAGTGGGACCTGGGGCAAGCTGCAAGCTAAGAATAAGCAGTTTGGCAGGAAAGACACTAAGACTAATAGGAAGTGGAAGGGTGGACTTGGAGGGAGGAGGAATTGAAATCAAGGAAATAACCCTAGATGTTGCCTCAGGCTTCTTGTGGGGAGCTGATACTTGGAGTTAGTTGCCATCAAGTTACCCTCATTCAGAGTAGTACCTGATGGCACTTAACCGAAACCTGGGTCCAGTCTGGTGGCAATTTTGCATTCAAGCAGTGCTTCCCCCTACTGGGGGTTGCTAAAAGCACTGCCATTTCTGTGGTTTTTTAAAATCATTATTTCCGAGGCAGCGTCTCACTGTCATCCAGGCTGGAATGCAGTGGCACCATCAAGGCTCACTGCAACCTCGACCTCCTGGACTCCAGCGATCCTCCCACCTCAGCCTCCCGAGTAGCTGGGACCACACGTGTACCACTGTGCCCAGCTGATCTTTATTTTTTGTAGGGTCAGAGTCTCACCACGTTGCTCAGGCCTCAGCCTCTTAAAGTGCTGGGATTACAGGCGTGAGTGTGAAGTGTTGAACAGCGGCTCGGAGAGGCCAACTGGGGTCCAGGAAGCCCCGTCCCTGCCGCCTCCACTGGTCCAGAGCTAGTACCCCCAGCCAGTATCACACTCACCCTGCCCCAGACACTTGGGTCAACAGAGAAATTCAGATACCTAAGAGAGTGGAAGCGGACAAAGGAGGGACAGGAGGATTCCATGAGAGAGTTTGGATTGGTCACCCTCATTCAGGCTCTGCCTGAGGAAAGGAGAATAGGGTCCGGGCACATCAGCGGGATGGAGTGCCTGAAGCCGGCTTGCGCCAGAGCCCTCCATGGCTGAAGGGAGAAGCCAGGGGGTGAGTCAGCCCTGGGGCTTGATGAAACAGACAGGAACTAGATGATCTGGTGAGGAAGAAGCGAGGCTGAGCAAGAGACAGCCCAGACTCCCCGGCTGCCACCACCTAATCTGTCCCCTTCATACACATCCCACACGCAGTGTTTAGACAGAGCAGCAGAGAAGAAACAGACATCCTGGATCCCTCCGGGAGCAGGCCAGGGCTGGGAACAGGAGGTCTGTTTATTCCTGGCAGTCCCATATCCGAGGGGTACCACACCCACTTCTGTCCAGGCCCCAGGCTGAACTCTCCCAGAGCCTGTGACTTCTGCCCGACCAGATCGTGTGGGTCTGAGGGCCAGCGCTGGAACTCGGCGTCCTCCCCACCCACCAGCTCCCTTGAGGATGGGTTTGAGGCTGGATGCTTTCCTCTTTCCACTTTGTGTCCCAACAGAAGTCCCTCCTCTCCAGGATCCCTAACTGTGCAGAACTGGCAGCCTCCAGCCCTTTAGGCCCAGCTCTCCTGGAGAGCTCGGAAGTTCCTTTGTTCCATTTACTTGTGCTTTTTAGCCTGAAAGTGTTTCCTAAATTCTCACCCCCAGCCCCAGCTTTCCTGCTGTTCCCTCCCAGTTCAGGCCTTGAGGGAGTGTGGCTGGCCTTCTCTCCTCCCCCTCACTCCAAAGCCGCACTTGATATGAAGTAGAAAACGGGGCACCACTCCTCCTGGTTTCCCAGCCTTGAACTTGCCCTTCCCTCTGTGTACCTGGTTTCCTCAGTTTCCCTGTGCAGCAGAAGTGTCACTCCCCTCTTGCTTTTCCCAAGCGCCGTATGCCCTTCTCAGCAGATCTGTCTTAGAGGGGCCAGGTGCAGAGAAAAGCAGAAATCTTTATAAATAATGTTCCTAGCGATCGCTGCCTGTCATGGAGTGCTGAAATGCCAAGTGCTGATCCGAGTCCTTGTCACACGGGACCTCACTTCGTCTCATGATAGGTGAGTACAACTATGGGCCCCATTTTACAGATGAGGAAACTAAGGCAAGAGAACTTTAGTCATTTGCCCAAGTTCACCAGCTTTTAAGAAAAGGATCCAGCCGGGTGTGGTGACTCACGCCTGTAATCAATCCCAGCACTTTGGGAGGCCGAGGCGGGCGGATCACGAGGTCAGGAGATAGAGACCAGCCTGGCCAACATGGTGAAACTCCATCACTATTAAAAATACAAAAAATTAGCTGGTGTGGTGGCACGTGCCTGTAATCGCAGCTACTTGGGAGGCTGAGGCAGGAGAAGTGCTTGAACCCAGGAGGCGGAGGTTGCAGTGAGCCGAGATTGTGCCATTGCACTCCATCCTGGGCAACAGGGCGCAGATTCCATGTCAAAAAAAAAAAAAAAAGGATGCAGACAGCTCTGATTCCAGCGCCAGCTCATGCCTTTTCATCTCGGGAGAGGAAAGAGAGGGAGTGGTTAGTTGAGGCAAACCCCTACCCATCAAGGGCCAAGCACTGGGGTATAGGCAGCCGCATGGGGAATATCCCATGATATTCCCCACCACAACCTTAATTAAAGGTGGTTTTTCTTGTTCTCATTTTAACATAGGCGAAAACCGAGGCCCAGCATATACCTTACCCAAGGTCACATCCCCAGAGCCATTTGTCCCTCATAGTTCAGAACTGGACTCAGAAACAGTTGAGAAAAGTGTGGAATGACCCCAGATTCAGGAAGGCAAGTCTGGCCTTATAAACCGAAAGGCTCCTCAGGTGGCGGGATGGGGGAGTGAAGATCCTCAGGCCCCAAACACCCCGCCACTGCCACGATCACACTCACAGGGAAGTACGGAGGGAGCCTGGTTGCTGTCAGCTGGCTGGCCAGTCCAGGGGATTAAATGTAAATGCATCAGCGGAGGCAGGAAGTTGGGAGGGGTAACTAAATCATTATTATTCATTAACTGGAATGCATTTCTCAGATTACTCCAAGCTGGAGTAGGGAAACTGTCACCTAGGTGGCAGGGGAGCGGGTGCCACCTAGGTGGCAGGGTGGGAGGGGGAAGCAGGCCTCCCAGTTGCTGCAGTTTAGAGTATGCCAGGTCCCACCCCACCAGAGGCGGGGCTGAGGCTGAGCCCCGCCAACCTCACTTCTCCATCCCTCTGAGAACCCAGATAGGGGCCGAGCCTGGGTAGGAGAGCCTGGCCCTGCTGTCCCCACCGGACAGAGGCACCATGCACTCGGTCCACTTGTGCTCTTCAGCCGGGACACCAGACATGGTCCAAACCCCTGCAGGGCTGGCTGCAGCAACCCCCTGACACTCAGGAAGGCCCAGGCTGGGCAGGCAATACCTGCTCCCAACAGCCATGTGAGTAGCTACTTCCCCCACCCCCAAACCCCAGATCCTGGAGAGGCCACTGCACCCAGCCCAAGCCACCAGACCGTTGGGGGTATGCACCCTGCTGGGAAATCACCCCTGGGGGCTGCTCCCTGCCTTTCTCATTGTTCTGGTGGAGACGGGGTGGAGAAATCATTCTGGTTAGGGCTAGGAGCTGCAGCTCATACCAGGTTTGGGGTAATGAACCCTGAGTCTCTCGGGGCTTAAGAGAGTTGATGATGCCGGGAGGGTAGGGAACAGAAACTGGAAGGCCTCTAGAGAGGAAAAGACATCCTGGGTGGAGGGCACTGGAGGAGATTAAGCAAGAGGAAACAGGCTTAGGGGAGGGGAAATGGGGCACAAGGCCTTGGAGGCCCAGGTTCAGGGTGCTGGGGGAACCTGGGAAGGAAGGGGAGCATCTTCCTTCCTCTCAGCTCAGAGTGGCCATGGGGCCCTGATTCCCCGTCCTGGAGGAGGGGAGAGGTGTGAATCCTTTCCTTATTGACTCGGATCCTAGCAACAACACCTGCTCCCCTGTTGACAGAAGCAGGAGTTCCCACAGGACCCAGGACCCCTCCCCCTGTCCCCAGGATGTGGCAGCAGGGCCATGACACTGGAGGACTGAGAGCAGGGAGTGACAGGAAGGTCAGGGACAGATGAGAGCCACAGAGAAGCCAGGCTCTGCCCAATGGCTCCGCTTCCCTCTCCTCTGGACTCAGCCTCAGCCCTGGGGGTATGGGGGAGTCCCTCTCCTTGCTGCTGGCATCTCCACGTTCACTGCCACGCGTCCCCTCCCGCTGCTTCTCTCCTCCCTCCAGCTTCCAGGAAGGACCCTGTTGCTAGTGTGGAGCAGACGAGTCAAGTTTATGGGCTGGAAGTCCTACCCGGAGGCTGCTTACTGAGCTGTGATGGCTACAAGGACAGATGGGGGGAAGGGCTCAGGGTACCCGAGACCTGGCCTGCTGGAGCCTGTCACCTGATGGCTGGAGACCACCACACACCAACCAGCCTGGGCTTCTTTTGGCTCATTTAGGGGCCTCCCTTGTGGAGGCAGGGATACACAAAATGCCTTGGGGCTGGATAGGCCTGCCTTTCAGTCTAAACAGAGGCCTAAACACAGCTGCCCAGAAAAGGCAGATAACAGGAACAAATAAAGCTGGCCGGGTGTGGTGGTTCACGCCTGTAATCCCAGCACTTTGGGAGGCCGAGGTGGGCGGATCACCTGAGGCCAGGAGTTCGAGATCAGCCTGACCAACATGGAGAAACCCCATCTCTACTAAAAATACAAAATTAGCCAGGTGTGGTGGCGCATGCCTGTAATCCAAGCTACTGGTAGGCTGAGGCAGAAGAATCGCTTAAACCCAGGAAGCAGAGGTTGCGGTGAACTGAGATCATGCCATTGCACTCCAGCCTGGGAAACAAGAGCAAAACTCTGTCTCAAAAAAAAAAAAAAAAAAGAAAGAAATGGATAAAGCTGGCTGGGTGGGGACTATCCGAGGGGCAGCCACCAGTGAGCTCTGCTAGTTGCAGCTATATAGGACATACGTGTTGCCAGATTTTTCAATAGAAACCAGATAGGAGCTTTTTATATAAATGTTTAATTGGCTATTAATTGAAAACTTCTGTGCATCAGCGAACATGATAGAGCCCACAGCCTGTGGGTCTGCGCCCCTGGATTAACGTGCAGCCCCACCAGGAGGCCATAACCTGCAGTCCCATCCTAATTCTGGCCACCCCATCCTCCAGGCATGCCGGCTGCTGCTCCAAGACTCTCCTGTCCCCAGGACCAAGATGATGCCCAACAACACTGAGGAGGTGCCCAGCTCCATTCCCAAGGGGGTTCTGGGGCTCTCCCTTGCCCTGGCAAGCTTCATAGTCACCGCAAACCTGCTCCTGGCCCTGGGCATCGCCTGGGACCGCCGCCTGCGCAGCCCACCTGCTGGCTGCTTCTTCCTGAGCCTGCTGCTGGCCGGGCTGCTCACGGGTCTGGCGTTGCCCACTTTGCCAGGACTGTGGAGCCACAGTCACCGGGGTTACTGGTCCTGCCTCCTCCTCTACTTGGCTCCCAACTTCTCCTTCCTCTCTCTGCTCGCCAACCTCCTGCTGGTGCACAGGGAGCGCTACATGGCAGTCCTAAGGCCACTCCGGCCCCCTGGGAGCACACGGCTGGCCCTGCTCCTCACCTGGGCGGGCCCCCTGCTCTTTGCCAGTCTGCCTGCCCTGGGGTGGAACCACTGGACCCCTGGTGCCAATTGCAGCTCCCAGGCTATCTTCCCAGCCCCCTACCTCTACCTCGAAGTCTACGGGCTCCTGCTGCCTGCCGTGGGTGCTGCCGCCTTCCTCTCTGTCCGTGTGCTGGCCACTGCCCACCGCCAGCTGCAGGACATACGGCGGCTGGAGCGGGCAGTGTGCCGCAATGCACCCTCAGCCCTGGCCCGGGCCCTCACCTGGAGGCAGGCAAGGGCACAGGCTGGAGCCATGCTGCTCTTTGGGCTGTGCTGGGGGCCCTATGTGGCCACGCTGCTCCTCTCAGTCCTGGCCTACGAGCAGCGCCCGCCACTGGGGCCTGGAACTCTGTTGTCCCTCCTCTCCCTGGGAAGTGCCAGTGCAGCAGCTGTGCCTGTGGCCATGGGGCTGGGTGACCAACGCTACACAGCCCCCTGGAGGGTGGCCGCCCAAAGGTGCCTGCAGGGCCTGTGGGGAAGAGCCTCCAGGGGCAGTCCCAGCCCTAGCACTGCCTATCACGCAAGCAGCCACAGCAGCGTCGACCTGGACTTGAACTAAAGGAAGGGCCTCTGCTGACTCCTACTAAAGCATCCGTCCATCCCAGCCACCCAGCCTGTGTCCACGTCTCTGGATCAGAGCCCCTGCCTGTTTGACCCCACACTGACTGAATAAAACTTCTCTGGCCATTTATGGTTATCTTATTCCATATCTCACAAAGGGGGAAGCAGGAGGAAATGGCTCAACACGCCAGCAATAGAAAGTACCTACAGACAGGCCAGGCGCAGTGGCTCACGCCTGTAATCCCAGCACTATGGGAGGTTGAGGTGGGTAGATCACAAGGTCAGGAGTTCAAGACCAGCTTGGCCAATATGGTGAAATCCTGTCTCTACTAAAAATACAAAAATTAGCTGGGCGTGGTTGCGGGCGCCTGTAATCCCAGCTACTCAGGAGGCTGAGGCAGAGAACTACTTGAACCTGGGAGGCGGAGGTTGCAGTGAGCCGAGATCACTCTACTGTACTCCAGCCTGGGCAACAGAGCAAGACTCCGTCTCAAAAAAAAAAAAGAACCTACAGACGTGTGGATCAAGGCAGTCTGACTCCAGGCAGGCAAGAAGTGTCGGTGTGCAAAGACCACCCCTGGACACAGGGAGCTGGCACATCTTGAGACATCCAGCAGATTCTGTGGGGCAGCCTTGCCCTGACAGGGCCCTCGCTAGCTCCTCCTAAGTAAGGTTCGGCCACCACAAAATCCACACAGACACTGTCTCTGGGAAGTATATTTTATTTACATTTTTAAAATTTTTAATATCTTTTCCTCCTTTCCGCCCCCAGAGACTTGGGAAGGGAAAGAATGGGAACCTCAAATACCTACTCCCCACATACAAATACACACCCCATGGCTCACACCAGCAAATGAAAGTGAAAGAGAAAGAGGTCTGCCCCTCCCTCTGAAGGGCCCACCAGGTGTGGGCAAGGGGCAAGGGTCGGAGGGCCCTGGGCTGGGTCTCTAAAGAGAAGAAAAGGAGAGGGGAGCAAGTCAGTTGAAGAGGCTGGAAAGTCATCCAGAGCCCCGCCCTCCTCTTCCCTCTGTGCCCTACTGCCTCTACTGGTGGGCGGGGGCGGGGGCGGGGGTCCCTTCGTCCCCTCGACAGCAGACACACAGGCAGGGGCTGCAGCCATTAACGATCAGGCCTCTGGACACAAAATACTTTTGCTTTGTGGTCTCCTGATGTGGTCACCACCAGGGAGGCATCTCTGTCAACAGAAAGCAGGTGACTGCAGAGACGAGGAGACCCAAGCCCACCAGCCAGGGCCCTCGAGTGGGCTCCTCCAGCACACCCTCAGTTCTAGGGCCCTAGAGCCCAGCACTGGGCCGACACCTCCACAGCCAGCACGGAGGGGATTAGCAGAATCCCCTAGCACGGGAGCAGAGCTGACTCCGACGGGGAAAATCAGTCTTGGCCTCTCCCTCATGACTGAGACGTGGGGCCCCTGAGGGTCACTGGCAGCCACTGGGGTGGGGGCTGGGCTGTGAACCCTCAGGCTTCCCAGCATTCCTGCCTTAGGAATCCCCTCCCACACCCCAAGGATCCTGCGTCCCCCACGTACTACTCCCACCTTCCAAATACACCGAGATCCCAGCCCGTGGCCAATTCGCTTACTTGCTGAGAGCAAAGTCCAGGATCTCGGCCGTGTGGCCCCGGTAGTCAGTAAGCAGGCGGCCAGTCCGGGCATCCCAGAGGCGCACGATGCCATCCAGGCTGCAGGTGTAAACCACGGCGGTGCCTGCCTCCCACAGCAGCTGCACGATGCCCGACTGCCCCAAGGAATGACAGAGGCAGGGCGGAGGTTAGGGGGAGAGCTGAGAGCCGTCTGCTCCCGATTCTCAAAGCGGGACAGCCACACACAAGGACCAGGCAGGAGCCAGATGCTGGCGCAGATGCTCCCAGAGGCCTGGGCTTCTCCACTACCATGGCCACATCCCACAGGGACCCCAGCTGCAGCTGCCCGTACCTGGTGCTGGCACTGATGCCTAAGAGTCTGCGTAGCCAGGTCATAGATGGCCAAGGTCCCATCCAGGTATCCAACAGCTGCCAGAGGCATCCTGAGCAGAGGAGCACACCATGAAGACTCATGAGAGTCCAAAATCACATGCCTGGCCCTCCCCCAGGGCCCCCAGTCCACGTCCCTCCCACAAGCCCCTCTCCCTGTCCTCACTCACACGCTGCAGAAGCCCAAGGACTCCACCGAGTTGGACTCACTCTCCTCCCCTTCTCCCAGGCTGGGCTGGGAGGCCACAGTTTCAGGTCGGAAAACACCCACCACCTGAAAGCCAGAGAGGATCAGAGGAGAGCCCGGAATCCGGGTGCTTGATGGAGAGAAAGACGTTGGGGAGAGGAGATGGTGAGGAGCCAGGCAGGAAGAAGAGAAGACGGGAAAGCGGAGGGCCCTGGCTGGGCTCCAGGTCCACTCACCTTGCCGGTGGTGGCACTGACCAGCTTGGCCTGGCAGTCCACAGAGCCAGTTAGGATCAGGCTGCCATCCTGGTTGGTGGCAACACAGGTCAGTGGGCCCTGGTGGCCCTCAGTCCCTAGCATAGAGCAGGGAGGCAAGTCAGGCCTCGTCCTACCTTCCCTCTGAGTCCTGCCCCAGGTTCTCAGTTTCTCCCCACAAAGGCCCAGGTTGGCCGGGCACGGTGGCTCATGCCTGTAATCCCAGCACTTTGGGAGGCCAAGGCGGGCGGATCATGAGGTCAAGAGATGGAGACCATCCTGGCCAACATGGTGAAACCCTGTATCTACTAAAAATACAAAAATTAGCTGGGTGTGGTAGCACGCGCCTGTAATCTCAGCTACTCGGGAGGCTGAGGCAGGAGAACTGCTTAAACCCGGGAGGCAGAGGTTGCAGTGAGCCGAGATCACACCACTGCAGCACTCCAGCCTGGCCACAGAGTGAGACTTGGTCTCAAAAAAAAAAAGGCCCAGGTTAAAACTTCCCCCACCTCTGATACCTTTCAGCACGTGGATGGGGCTTCCCTGCTTCAGGTCCCAAATCCTGATGGTGCCATCTTCGTAGCCTACCACAGCTCTCTTCCCTGAAGAGAGGCACAGATGAAGAGAGGGCAGAGGGCAGAGGGCACGCTCAGATATACTAAGCAAGGGAACGGGGAGAGGGAGAGGAAGGAAGAGTGGAAGGGCCCAGACACTACCCCAGGAACCACAGATGAGTTCAGAGCAGGAAGGAGGCGATATGAGCTTTAGGGCCCAGGAGGTCAGCGCTCCCAAGAGCACGCCTGAGTTTGCTGGCTGTGGCCCAGAAGGCAGCTCCGAGAGGTGTATATCCCGGGATTCAGTCTCTGCACTGGAAGGGACACTCAAAGGAGCTGCTCTCACCATCAGGGAGGACTCGGCCACAGGTGGCTGGACAGTTGGGGCCCTGGAAGGTCTTGCAGTCACCGTTCGGGACTTTCCACATCCAGGTGTTGCCGTCAGCGGTGCCCGCAAGTAGGACAGGTGCCCGAGGGTGCCACTCCATCCACTGGACAGGGAGGAAGGGCAGCAAGGAGGACTGTCACCCCATCCCACATAGAAGCCTGCCCCATGAGCTTCACCCAACGTTTCCTGCCTCTGGGGTTCCGCAGGGACTTTCCAGGTAACAGGCAGACATTCTTCCTACGCCTTGGGTGGCTCAGAGCTGGCCTCCCAAGCTTGCACCCTCCACAACCCAAGGACCCCCAAAGTTGACTCCCACTCTGATGATCTTACCTCCAGGTCTCCCGCTTCAAAGGACCAGACCTCTTCCTTAGTGTCCACCTGCCACACTTTCAAGAGGCCACTCATGTCCCCTGTGGCGACCAGAGTGGAGTCATGGCTGAAACCAGCACAAGTCACAGAGTCTTTATGGCCTTCAAAGAAAAGTGGGCAGAAAGAGAGGAAAACGATAGGGTATCTGGTGCTGGGGGCATCTGGTATCTGGCTCCCTGAAAGGACCAGCTAGGCAAAAAAGAGGGGTGGGGCTGAACAGAACAGGTGATGGAACTCACCGCCACTCCAGGAACCAACACTCCCATGAACACCAGGAGACACTGCCGGCCCTCATTCAACCAGGCTGAGCCCAGGCCTCCCATACCTTCCCCTTTCTGTCTGCTCTACACCTCTGCCCCCAATCCCCCATCCTCCCCTCTGCCCAACTGCTCCTACATCAGTGTGGCCTCCTCTGGCCTTTCCTGCACTCCCTTGGCCAATTAGTGCCTCCTGCCTCTGTGCCCAAAACACACTAGTATTCTCCCCGAGTCCTGGGGCCCAGCACAGAGCTGGCACAAAAGAGATGTCACTAAGTGGCTGTTGGATGCACAGCCATTGCAGGCCATCCCCCTAAGACCTCCCAAAGGAATGTGACCTCTCCCGGCCTCCAGCTCGGCCCCCTCACCTGCACACTCAAACAGCAGCTCCCCGTCGCTGAGCCTCCACACGAACGCTTTGTCATCTTCACCCCCGGTCACGGCCAAGGTGTTGGTCTTGGGGTCCAGGCTCACACAAAACACAGATGCTATCCCAAGAGATATTCCATGGGTAAGGGGTCAGAGCTCCCACCTAGGGCTCTGCCCTTCAGGAACCCCACCCTCTTTCACCCAAACCAACATGTCTCCTCCTGGAAAAGACAGGCACATCCAAGTTCTTCTGAGTTTTAAAAATGGGGTTGTTAGATCCTTCCCACATTTGCCAAGCTGCAAGTCGTTCTCCAGAACAGATGCCCTCACTGTGCGACTCACCACCCATACCATGGACAGGAGGTGGGTATAGGGGCAGGGCTTACAGTTCTCAGCATGGGACGCCGCCGGATTAGGTACAGAGTAAGGACAACATCACGTTAAGGGTTTCTTACTAAGAACTAGCACTTGAGAAAATTATATAAAATATGCTCAAAAAGATATAATTATCTCTAATTATAATTAATTTGTTTTGTTTTTTTAAGACAGTTTCACTCTGTCACCCAGGCTGGAGTGCAATGACTCGATCTCGGCTCACTGCAACCTCCGCCTACCAGGTTCAAGTGATTCTCCTGCCTCAGCCTCCCACGGAGCTGGAATTATAGGTGCCTGCCACCACATCCAGCTAATTTTTCTTTTCAGTAGAGACGGGTTTTCACCATGTTGGCCACGCTATTCTCGAACTCCTGACCTCGTGACTGCCTGCTTTCGCACCCCGCCCCCCCCCCAAAGCGCTGGGATTACAGGCATGAGCCCCCATGTCCAGCCAATTATCTCTAATTTTATACTCACTACTTTTATTAACTTTTATCAAAGATAACTTTTTTTTGAGACAGTCTCACTCTGTCACCCAGGCTGGAGTGCAGTGGCGATATCTCGGCTCACTGCAACCTCCACCTCCGCCTCCCAGATTCAGCAATTCTCCTGCCTCAGCCTCCAAAGTAGCTGGGATTCCAGGCACGCGCTACCACACCTGGCTAATTTTTGTATTTTTAGTAGAGATGGGGTTTCGCCATGTTAGTTAGGCTGGTCTCAAACTCCTGACCTCAAGTGATCCAACTGCCTTGGCCTCCTAAAGTGCTGGGATTACAGGCATGAGCCACCCACTAGGCAAAAGATAACTTTTTAAAAGAGAACTAAGAGGTTAATCAAGGTTAACTGGCAAAGTAGAGGAAGGACTTGAAGCGAGGTGTCTCGACTGAGGCCAGAAGACAAGCAATCATCCCCACCTGAGAGCTCCTCCAGCAAGGCCAGCACCTTGCCCATCTCTGTGACCCCATAAGGCTCTGTCCAGGGCGGATGTTTAATGCTTACACGCCCACCTAAACTGATTTGAGGTGGATCGCCTCAAAGACCTACCTGAGTGTAATGCAAAGGTGACCTCGCTATCGTCGGGGCCCTCCATGCTGCCGACCACCCCTTCCTGGGGTTCCACAACCCAGCCCTCTTCGTTGCCCTCTTCCTCCTCTTCTTCCTCAAAGTCCACATCTTCCATCTCCTGGGCCAGGTCATCTGCTTTGGGGAGAGGGTTAGAAGATGGGGCTCGGGAGACGGTAAGAGGTGCGGAGAGAAGCGTGAGGAGGCCTGAGGCTCGGCGGGTCATGTGGCGAGAGGGGAAGGTGGAGTCAGACACACGGGGGTCTCGGGGGCGCGCGGGACGCAGGACGGGAAGCCAGGGCTGGCCACCGACCGTGCGCGTAGGGAGGGCCAAGGGAATGATGGGAAGGGGGTGTGTGAGGGGAAGGGCTAGAGGAGGCGTCAGGGAACCCCCACCCCAGCCAGGCCTGAGAACTAAGTGTGGGGGTGGGAGTGGGGGAGGGAGGCAAGAGGGATATCGGTAGCAATGACCGGTGGCATGTGGAGGGGAGCGGGGAGAAGCAGGGGTCAGAGCCCAGGGGTGAGCGTCTCCTGTCCCATGGCCTGAGGACCGGCAGTTCTCACCTGGGTCCGGCGGGCCGGGATCAAGTTCTACCACCTCGATAATCTCTTCATCACCATGGAAGCTTAGGGTCTCCAGTGGGGGGGTGTCAGCAGCAGCCCCGCTTTCCGATTCGGACTCCATGCGGCGCAAGCGGCCGATCCACTTCTCTGGGCCCAAACGCCTCCCAGAGTCAGCTCTGCGCGACGACGCGGAACTGGAGCCCCTCCTCCCGGGAGGAAGTAGGCGTAGGCGACTCCCCGGCAGGAAGAGCGACAGTCGTTCGGCCAATAGCTACGATGGTTGGCTGGCCGTACCACCAATCACAGTGCGGCATTGGAAGACAGGGTCGGGGCGTGGGGGAGAGAACCCAAACTCCTCCCCACCTGACTCCGCCCCTAACTGGAGAGAAACAAGCGAGCGTGCGCGCCTCCGGGGTCTCCTGAGGAGAGTAGTTCTCCTGGGTCCGCTCTGTGGGCTTCTGGGAGATGTAGTTTCTAGTCTGTAGGCAGGACGGAAGAAGCGGGGGAGGCCCCTTACGCAAACTACAATTCCCGGCGGGGAGCGCGGTGAAGGGGGGTGGGATCTAAACATGGCGGCGGTGGTAGCTGCTACGGCGCTGAAGGGCCGGGGGGCGAGAAATGCCCGCGTCCTCCGGGGTAAGGAGAGGGACCCCGGGGAGGGCAGAACTGCAGAAGATCCCTTTTCTTTCACATCCAGCCCGACGATAGCAGGAGGTCAGGGCTCTCGGTTCCTGCCACACTTTTCTGCAAGATCTTAGAGTCTGGGGGTGCAGAGATGCTCTTTAGAGGTCACCCTCTGCATCCCCCCGCCTTCGGGTCCCTCGACACCTGCGGGGTCTTTCTGCGAGAGGGAGCTCCTAGGAAGCCTGTTAGACTCCCGCGCTCCAGGTGTTTCACACTCACCGCAGTGCAGACGAAAGAGCCCCGGGCTTCTGGAGGTTGGGTTCTAACCCCAAATAATTAGCGGTTTGACCTTGGGCAAAGCCGTTTGTCTCTCAGGGCTTCCGTTTCCTCTTCCATACAGTGCAGGGCATGGAGTAGACTATCTTTAAGGTCCCTTCCAGTGCTAACATTTGCAGTTTCAAAACCTTTTGCCGGATTTCCTTCATGCGTCTCATGTGAGTCCCACTGCAGTCCTTACCATCCTGTCGTCTGAGGAAAAGCAGCGAAGCTTTTCGTCCTGGCACCAGGGTGATGAGCCCGCAGTGACGTGGAAGAGGCTTCCAAAGGTGCCACCTTGGTGGCGATTTTCCCATTTCCCTTTGGATTCGCCCTGGCACTTGTTACTTCAGACTGCAGTCACTCCCCTTCCTCACATCTCAACCCCTCCTCCCCAGCCCTTACTGCTCCCGTCTCCGCTTGCTCTCTTCTCATCTCTTACTGACCTTCCTTATGTCCATCCGCAGGGATTCTCGCAGGAGCCACAGCTAACAAGGCTTCCCATAATAGGATCCGGGCACTGCAAAGCCACAGCTCCCCAGAGGGCAAGGAAGAACCTGAACCCCTATCCCCCGAGCTGGAATACATTCCCAGAAAGAGGGGCAAGAACCCCATGAAAGCTGTGGGACTGGCCTGGTGAGTTTTAACCACCCCTTAGCCCACCAACGGAGCGTGGCTTCTAGGGGAGGGCAGGACTCAGAAACTTCGGAAAGTTTCAGATGGTGAGCTGAATCCAAAGTTGTGGGAACAGAATTGTTGGGTTCGATTGGAATCTCAGAGGGGTGGGGGTAGGGGAGGTGGGAAATTATGTGGAATTGAGAAGACATTGGTTTACTGTGGAGTAAGCCAAGTTGATCTGATTTAGTCTTGGGTCCCTGGCCTCATCCTCCCTTTTGGGAGCTTGGAGTGAAACCCAAGTTTAAGTAATTAGTTTGAGACCATATGAGATTCTACCAGTTGTATAGTAGTACTTAGAAGGTGTTACGAACATTGTGATTGGGATCTGACTCTGATGTTAATACATATTGACCAATAATAAAGGGAAAGGAGGAAGAAATTAACATTTTTTTGCATGTGAGGTGTGCCAGTACTTTAACCTGTAATGTTTTAGTTTTTCTGAGATAAATATTACATCCCCATTTCGCAGAGGAAGGAAGGGAGACTGAGCTAGGATCCTCACCCGGTCTGTGACTCCATGTTCTTTCCCCCACACCAGAGTGCCTCCGAAGTAGTGGTTACTTAGCTTAAGAGGGGAAAACTGGGAGGGGACCTTGACCAGCACTCAGAGGGAAAGTGTCAGGGCTGCCTGGAAAATCCTGCACAGGTATTGTTGCAGGAATGCGGGGTTCGTGCTGAGTATCAGGCTCCAGGCGGGAGGAGGAAAGAACTAGGCAGAGACCTAGCCACACTGGGCCTTTTGTGCCATGCCTAGGAGTTTGGACTTGGTCAGGAAGTGATGGAGCACTGTTACGGGGTTTTAAGCAGGGCAGTGACAGGATCTGATTTGCGTGGGTCCCTCCAGCAGCCAGCACGGAGGACGTGCAATTGATGAAGCTAGAACGATTCATGCAATTGATGAAGCTAGAATGATTGCCCCCAGCTCCTCTGGCTCAGGCTTGGCCCCTCCCCAAACCCCGTGCAAATCTCCCCACCCGTAGGGCCATCGGCTTCCCCTGTGGTATCCTCCTCTTCATCCTCACCAAGCGGGAAGTGGACAAGGACCGTGTGAAGCAGATGAAGGCTCGGCAGAACATGCGGGCGTCCAACACGGGCGAGTATGAGAGCCAGAGGTTCAGGGCCTCCTCCCAACATGCCCCGTCCCCTGATGTTGGGTCTGGGGTGCAGACCTGAGGAGCGCTGCAACCCGCCTAGACTGTATTGACTGACGGTGAAGTCCTCAGGTTTGGCCGGGGTTCCAGTTCTTGCCTCTGAGGTCCACCAGAGGGCGCATGAAGCCCAGGCTGCTGCCAATCCCTACCCCGCCCCACACGGAGGAGCCAGCCAAAGGCAAATAAAGCTATTGAGTGTTTAGTGGAAAGGAACCAGGTCTGGGTTTGTGAGTCCCTTGGGATGGGAGGGGCAGAGGGTGGGGCTGGTTACTCTCGTGTGCTCCCTCTCACAGAGCTGTGTTCCCAGCTGGATGGTGGGGCAAACCCATAGACTTAAGTGCAACAAGCCTAGGCTGGGGCCCTCCAGACCAAGCCTTCAGAGCTGCGGGCAAGGAGGGTGGGGTCCCGCTCAGCCTTGAAACAAATAATAAAGAGAATCAAAGAAGGTATTTAGGGTGTGGAGGCAAAAAATCACTGCTCTTTACTGACTCCAAATGACTCAACTCTGGGCCTGTTACCTCGTTTGTTGTTATTGGGGTTTTTTTGTTTGTTTTTTTCCTGACCAGAGATTCGGTTCACAGCCAGATGGGTTTTTTTTGTTTGTTTGTTTGTCTGTTTGTTTTTGAGACAGAGTCCCACTCTGTCACCCAGGCTGGAGTGCAGTGGTGCAATCATCAGCTCACTGTAACCTCCACCTCTTGGGCTCAAGTGATCCTCCCGCCTCAGCCTCCCAAGTAGCTGGGACCACAGGTGAGTGCCACCATGCCCAGCTAATTTTTGTGGGTTTTTTATTTTTTAATTTTTTAATTTTTGAGACACAGTTTCACTCTTGTTGCCTAGACTGGAGTGCAATGGCATGATCTCAGCCCACTGCAACCTCCACCTCCTGGGTTCAAACGATTCTCCTGCCTCATCCTCCAGAGGAGCTGGGATTACAGGCACCCGCCACCATGCCCAGCTAATTTTTTGTATTTTTAATAGAGATGGGGTTTCACCATGTTGGTCCAGCTGGTCTCAAACTCCTGACTTCAGGTGATCCATCCACCTCGGCCTCCCAAAGTGCTGGGGCTACAGGCATGAGCCACCGCGCCCGGCCCAGTTTCCTCATTTGTAAGAGACGGGACTGGTGATTTCTAAGACAGGTTGACATGGACTGAACCTGGAGTCCATCCCTCCTCCATCTGCAAAACTGTAGGTATACACATAGTTCTTTGGGGAAGAGAGTTAGCTCTCTTGAGCTTTTGGAAAGGGTCTATGGTGCAGGAAAGGTCAAGCACCTACAGCCAAGGAGTCTCTTCCAGATCCAGTGATCCAGTATGACAGGGTTGAGCTCTCCCTTTCCCCACCCAACTCCTGAGACTTCACCAGTCTATTGCATCCTCCCCTGGAAAGCTGCAGTCAAGTGTATTTGATCACCTTGGAAAAGGTGGGAGAGACCAAGCCAGAACCCAGAAGGGAGAAGTGGATCCTTTGGGCAGAGCCAGACATATTCCTGGAGCCATACAGGGTTTTAATTTCTCAACATAAACTTTATTACATTTATAGGTGTGTCCCTTTGTGTGATATATTTAGGATTAATTACTTAATAGAGAAATCCTAACTATATCCTTGGGCTGATTTGATTTCTGCCCCCACCCAACAGACTGACCCTTGTCCCCTCTTCCCCATTCCAGCTTAAGGCACTTAATATTACAAAGAAGGCAGTGGCTGGCTGGAGGGATGGGCTCAAGTCAGAAATCCCCCAGTGCAAGTTAAGACAAACAGAAGTCACCTTCCTCTTAGGACCCTCCCTGGATTAGCAGAAGGAAAGAGCCCAGAAGTCTTCAGTACCACAGTAGGCTTCAGTATCTCCCAAGCCAGGTGAGGGACCCCCAGGCATTTTCCCTAGCCCCACCGAGTTCTGTCTTCACCCTGGCTATTTCCTGGCCACACTTATAACTCAGCCCCTTACTTTCTGCCCTGAGCTGCCTGAATACAGGAAGCAAGAGCTCACTCTGACCAGAGATCTCAGAAGCCCACAAGGAGGCCTCAGCAGCTTTGAAGAATGGGGAGCAGATGGCCACATGTGCTGTGCTCTTACACTGTCACAAGCCAGGAGCAAGCCCAGGGGAGATGCTGTTCCGTGCTGGCCTGTATAGGTTACTGTGCTCATTCTATTCTCCATCCCCAACCTTATCCCATATAAGCAATACATACATGTCATTGAAACAAGAAGGGATTAAAGCAAGGAGACCCATGGGCACAGATCTCTTCTACCTTCCTGAGCTAAAAGATGCCTAGCCAAAGGAATACAGGATAATGGCCTATGTGTCCAGGAGGCTAGGGACAAAGCTCTCTAGCTTTGCTGGGGGAAGAAACAGCTCAAACTACCTAGCCAAGAAGCCTGTGACAGAGGTGAGAGGGGAACCTCGTGACCTTGAAGTCACTTCTACCTTTTGTATTCCCTTCTAGCGATCGAATAGGCTCTTCATCTTCCTCCCAACCCCAGCTGTTAAGAATGTGGTGTCACGTAGTAGGTGGCGGGGAGAAGACACATCTTCAGCCTAGTCCCTGCCAAGGCCACCAAGAGCAACAGTTAGTCCCTAGCTCCTCCATCCCCACCAGGTACCCACACATCCATGGCCAGAGAGGCCACCTGTCTCCAGGACAGAAAGGAAACTGGGCATGTTACTCAAGGGAAAAGAAAGCGGCCTGGAGCCCTGACCAGTCACAGGGCCCAGCCCTCTAGCTTGGAAGGGAGAGCACAGGGTCGGGTGAAACAGGGTTGCTCCTTAATTGCGATCCCCCATCAGCTGCAGCACAAAAGTGAAGATGTAGATGATGTCCGTGTAAATCTGCAGGGCACCAGTGATGTAGTCCTCTGGGCTGATGGTGTGCTTCCGGTTCCCCAGGACCAGTTGTGTGTCATAAGCCAGGAACTACAAGGGCAGGAGAGCCGGAAGTGAGAACTCGGGCATCAGTGTCCAGAGCTCATTTCTGGTCTGCAGATTTGTCCTGGGGGCCTATGCGCCACACAGTACTTAGGGACACATTCATGCGTAGCATAACACAGGCTCTATGCTATGGCCCTTCACAGTCTAGGAAAGGAGCCAGACACAACGTTATCCGTGATGCGGCCTCCTAGTTTGCTAATAGCAGGCAGCGTGAACAAGAGATGGCGAGAGTGCCCACAAAAATCAGTGGAGCTTCTGGACAGGAGCGAGAGGAATGGCCAGCTATGGCCCCACCTCCCAGGTAGTCTAAATTCATGCCCCCTTCCCTAAGTTCCTCCCCTCATCCCTTCAGCTCCCCCCCTTCCTAGTCCCTTCAGCTGGGACTTACCAGGGTGAAGCAAATGGCCCCCAGAGCAGCATAGAGCATGTGGAGCCAGTAAATCTGGGGAAGAAGGGGACAGGGAATGGCATTAGAAACCTCAGCAATGCACAGGCCCACAGGCCCCCGCTTCCCCTTGCGATGGTGGCATGAGAGTGGGTAGAGCTGGGAAGCTAGCTCTCCATGTGAAAGGCTACTGCTTTTCCACATCCTGGAGGAAATTAAAACTGGCGATATATCCAGCAGAGAAGGCAGAGGCCATCCTGCAATGGTCATATAAAACCAATCTCCAAAGCCAATCAAAATATCCAAGTGTCTACTAGACTTCTAGAAAAAAAGCAGTTGACTGAAGGGAGCAGACCCAGCATCCCCCAGTCATAGCATTCAATAGAGCAGTTCCTGCAGCCCAGCCTGGGAGGGGTAGACTAAAGAAGAAGGGAGGCCCCCCAACCCCTCTGGTGAGTATCAGAATCCAGGAGCACCCACAGGACAGCCCTCATGGCACGCCCACAGGTGGCCATCCACAGAAGGGCAGAGCTTGCCCATGGGCAGGCGGCCCTCATGTCCCCATCCTTCCCCTTCAGCACTGTTCTCCCCCAGCTGAATGGAATAAAGGAAATAATTGGATCCAGAGATCCCTAAGGCCCCTTCCACCCAGGCCCATCATATCAGTCCTCTGGGTTTCTCTCCCAGTCTGCCTCCTAGGACCTGATTGTCAGCTGCCAGGCAGAGTTACGCCACCCCTTTGCCTAGGAGTGCAATGATGCAGTCCAGGGCTTCAGGTGCTCTGGCTCCAAGGCTGCCCATCTCAACAGAGAGTCTACCCTCACCCACAAGGATGCTGCCTCCTCCACGTTGGTGCTTTGCTAGCCAGTCGGGAGGTTCTGGAGGTCAAAGCCTGCCCTTGGGGTCTTTGGGGCATGCGACACCATAGTATATAGAAAGTCTGCTCTGTGCACTGGGTTCACTGACCCCAGCTCCCCTGGAACACTCACGTATTTGAAGTACAGCACAATGCTAGTAACAATCCCAGTCACCATGAGCACAATTCCCAGCACACAGAAGAGGCCTGTGCATGAGGTGAAGTCCACCTGCCAGGAAGGGAGAAGGAGACACCTGTCAGATGGCTGCCACAACCAGCCCAGCCAGACTGGCCCTGCCAGGGAGTCCCAGGGATGCCTCCTAGGGGGCATGGGAGTACCCACAACATTCTAAGGACACAAACAGGACACGGTTTTGTAGGTGCATATGAGGGGAAGGGGATCAGGTCTCTAGGGAAAATCTCTGGTGTATAGGGGTCCAGGCCTGCTTAAGGGCCAAGCACAAAGGGGCAGACCTGATGAGAAAGGGGAGTCGGGGGGGCAGGGAAGGGCCCTCCATGCCCTCACCTTGGTCTGAAAGCAGAAGATGGTGACCGCAATGGACACCACAGCAGTGATGATCATTGCAATGATGACGGCTCTGGTTTGGTACATACTGGCGAGAAGCAGCAGTTAAGAGAGACATGAGGCATTCAGCCACACATGAAAGACTTCCAAGTCACCACTTCCAGAGGGGTCCTCCCCAGAATCCACCCATACAGCTGGCTGCCAGCCCAGGAACAGCCCACTCCCCCACAACGCACACTTCCCAAGAGTGGTGCTTTATCCCTGAGTGTACCTGGAGATGGTGCCCGTCATGAAGCCCATGGCAAAAGTCTGAGGGAAGGAAGGAAACAAGAATGAAACACTTAAAAAGGAAGGAAGGCAGGGCACTGGGGGAGTGACCATGGTGGCCTCTGCCAGAGCTGAGGAACACCATCAAGTTGGAAAGAGGTAGCCACAGAGACCAGAACAGGCGCCCAGATAAGGTGGGGGAGATGGCCAGGACATCCTTCTGCAGTGGGGTCCCCATCCCTTCCCTGGGACCAGCCTCCCTCCCAGCATCTCCACACCCTCCTACCACCCTTCCAGACTTACAAACAGGGTCAGCAGGATGATGTTCCATGGGAAACGGCGTCTGAAGGGAAAGTGAAGCTCTGATTAAGTGACTTGGGGCCACTCAGGTTACTTCCTTCTGTTACAGGCTCCTGGAGCAGAAGGAAGCGCTTGGCTCCTGTGCCTGGAGGATTAAGCCTTGTCTCCAAGGAAGGAGGCTGGCATGGCCTTTGGCACCTGTTCAGATGTTCTATGCAGGGACAACATGGGCCAGTGGGACAGATCTGCACTGTGGCGCCAGAAACACCTGGATTTGTTTGCAGCTTTTACACTGCCTGCCTATGTGATGGGGAGAAGTTACTCAGCCTCTTTGAGCCTCAGGTTCTTCCTATTTGTTAACTGGTTAAAATGCTACCTGTCTTGCAGGGTTGCTATAAGAGTGACAGCTAGTTAGCTCCTGCACACACATGGTCTTTAGTATATACTTGAATGGTAGCTGCCATCCTCCTCCTCCTCCTCATTTCTTGATAGTTTCCATTCAGCTGCTATAAAGGAATCCCTTTTCTTTCCAAAATACTTGCCTCCCCGTCCCAATCCCCGCCACCTCTCTCATTGTCTAAGTGTCTGGGACTCACCTGGGTCCCTGGCAGCAGGCAAGGGTCAGGTAGGTGATGATGAAGACAGCACTGGGGAGAAAGACGGGGAAGCAGTTCAGGCCCAAACCTGCACTGTCTGGCAGCACACACCAGGCCAGTGAGTCGGGGTCCAAACAGCTGTTTGGAAGTCTGAGGGGAAGCAACTCAGCAGGAAGCTAGAACAAGATGACCCCCAGCCAGGGTCACTGAGACTCTCTGAAGGAGGTCTGGGGAGGCTGCAGCTGATGGGCTGAGAGGACACGGGGGCTGCAGCGCAGCGTGCACGCCAGCACCAGCAGGCCCCACCCTTGCTCTCTTGAGCTCTGGGGGTCTGTTACTCATCTGGGCATGTACACCCACACCCTCTGCCTTGGGAAACTGGCACCAACTTGGTGGCCCTCTCAGAAAGCATTTTGATCCTGCCCTGAGCAAAGCTGGTCACCTATTGTGAAAATGCTGACAACCCAGGGGATAAAAAAAATAAAAAATCTGGTCACCTAAAAACATGCCTCCCCGCCCAACCACAGAGGAGCACACACTCACTAGGACACGTAGTAGACAGCCACATTTCTCCTCACAAAGGCGCTGACAGGTTCCCTGTGGGGCAGGAGAAGATGGGAAGAGTCACCCTGAGGCTTGTCAGCCCCCCACCCAGGCCCACCAGGCAGCCCTGGTTCCACCTTCTCTAATCCCCCCACGGTCACCCTGAGAGCAGGGCCCACTGCCACCCACACTCCCAGCAGGTGACCCCGAACTCCCAAGGCTGGTAGGAGTAAGTGACAAGGCCTAGAGACTTACACAAAGGTGAAGATAGCGATGATGGCCACAGTGATGAGCAGCTGCACGGAGATGATGGAGTAAACCTGGGACAGAGACAGCCAGGCCTGGGTCACCATCCTGTGCCCCGGCCTCCCCAGGAAACTGTCAGCCCCCAGGAAAAATCTGCTCTTACTTTCCTCCCACTCTAGAGCCCTCCCCAGCTGCAGCCTGGCCCAGAGGCGACCCCAGTGAGGCGCCTGGCTCGGATGCTATGTGCACTTCTTCCTCAGCCCCACTCCCATGCTTCCTGCCATCTCCCCTGCTGTCCAGCACCAGCCTGTGACTACTGACTTGCCCTGCCTGGCTGCCATGCTCCACCTGTATGGCCTTTGTACTCCCAGCGGCTCATTCTGCACGCTCTGTGCAGCTGTGAGATGGGGAGCGTGGGTTACAAGCAAGTGGGGTCATTTCTGGCTCCAAGCTGCCTATAGTCTAAAGGGAGAAAGATGTCTGGGGAAGGCAAGCACTGGCAGAGCCCACCTAGGAGATTCTCTGAGACTGCATGTGTCCTCCCGAAACATAGTCAAGAAGAGATGTGCAAAAAGAGGGGGAACCCTGGAGTTAGAGAAGCTGGGTGCCCTTGTCAGCCGGGCACGGTGGCTTATGCCTGTAATCCCAGCACTTTGGCAGGCTGAGGTGGGCAGATCATGAGGTCAGGAGTTCGAGACCAGCCTGCCCAACAAGGTAAAACCCCATCTCTACTAAAATACAAAAATTAGCAGGTGTGGTGGTGGGCACCTGTGATCCCAGCTACTCAGGAGGCTGAGGCAGGAGAATCGCTTCAACCCAGGAGGTGGAGGTTGCAGTGTGCCAGGATCGCACCACTGCACTCCAGCCTGGGTGACAGAGCGAAACTCCATCTCAAAAAAAAAAAAAAGTTAGAGAAGCTGGGTGCCCCTCTGAGAAGCAGACAGGGCTAGAGAAGGCAGGCAGCGAGTGTATTTCATGGAATTGGTGCCCGAGGGCTATTGTGTCCTACCCACTCCCCATTCTTACAGCCTGAGGGCCCCAGGTACACCCACCTCCCAGCACATATCTTACCTTTCGGATAAAAGTGTGTCGCACTTTCCGGTCATCCCACTCTCCAGCCCCGAAACTGTCACTCACCGCTCTCTCCTCCCCGTCATAGCCATGGCCTGGGCCTATGGACAGATGACACTTGACCAGCTGGGGACCCAAGACATGTGGCTCAATCCTAAAGCCTCCCTGACACTCTCAAAGTCTCAGGTATCTCCAGCCAAAAAACAAGTGTTCTAACGGGAACTCTTCTCCCAAGCCGGGGTCCTGTAGACACCCTGAGTGACCCAGAGCTGGCCTGTCACCAGGGGGGTTGAGGGGAAACATTCCCTGCACGCATCTGTGAAGGGCTCCTACGTGCCCAGCCCACGCCACTGGGGGTTCAGTAGGGGTCACGATGTAGTGAGGAAGCCAGGCAGGAGCAGGTGTGGACATCTACTGGGGCAGCCAGCCAGTGCAGAATGGGACGGGGACAGAGGGTGGGAGAAAAGGAGGGCGGCAGAGCGCAGTGTGTGCAGCGGCGAGGACAGAGGTGAAGACCCGGGAATCTGCATCAGCCTCACAGTGGCAGGTGTGCAGAGGGTGTGCGTGACTGTGCAGGACCATGCGCAGATCCGCACCAGCACACACACATCCAGGTGAGAGTTGGCTGACACCCTCCGGGGTGCAGAGATGCTGCAGGGCTGCAAACATTCCCTGAATGCCTCTCTGGGAACTACTTTTTTTTTCTTTTTTTGAGACAGAGTTTTGCTCTGTCACCAGGCTGGAGTGCTGTGGCGCGATCTCGGCTCACTGCAACCTCTGACTCCCTGGTTCAGGCAATTCTCCTGCCTCAGCCTCCCAAGTAGCTGGGACTACAGGCACGACCATGCTAACTTTTTTTGTGTATTTTTAGTAGAGATGGAATTTCACCATGTTGGCCAGGATGGTCTCGATCTCCTGACCTCATGATCCACCCGCCTCAGCCTCCCAAAGTGCTGGGATTACAGGCGTGAGCCACCACGCCCAGCCTGGGAACTACTTTTAAAATCCACAAGTGAGCCACCCAGGAAGACTCATTGCACTCTAACTTCACCTCATTTCTTTTTTTTGTTTGTTTTGAGACAGAGTCTCACTCTGTCGCCCAGGCTAGAGTGCAGTGGTGCGATCCCTGCCCACTGCAACCTCTGCCTCCTGGGTTCATGCAATTCTCCTGCCTCAGCCTCCCGAATAGCTGGGATTACAGGCGCCCGCCATCACACCTGGCTAATTTTCATATTTTTAGTAGTGATGGGGTTTTGCTGACCTTAGATGACTCCTGACCTTAGGTGATTTGCCCGCCTCACCCTCTCAAAGTGCTGGGATTACAGGCGTGAGCCACTGCACTGGGCCTCACCTCATTTCTGACCAACCAGCATGTCCCTGCCATGATGGTTACCAAACTTGGCTCCAAGTGTCTTTTGCAAAAGTCAGATTTCACTTGAAAGGATAAGGAAAGTGCTTGGTGTTTCCAAAGGAGTTCCTAGGGAGGTCGTCAGGTCTGGGAGGTGGCTTGTTGGGAAACAGAGCCGGTCCCAAGGTAACCCCTCAGGAGTCATTGTTTGGCCAGCCCCTGTTTCATGAGCTTGGTCTCCTTGAACAAAGGGGCCAGCAAGTGGCTGGGGCGGGGTGGGGGGCAGTTGCTGAGGGAAAAAGTGGAGGGTAACAAAGATGAGAAACAGAGGGAGAGATCTCAACAGAGAAGATGAGAAAAGGGATTTAAGGGGAACTAGAAGAGAAAAGGGGCAGGCAGTGGTGGCCTCATCTGCTCCAAGCGCTGTCCCTCCGACCCACCCTCCATCTGCCCTTCCAGGACTCACCATAGTTCATGGGCATCGGGTGGATGGGGGGCATGGGCTGTGGGTAGCCAGCAGGGTGACTGTAGCCGGGCTGTGGGTAGCCAGGGTAGGCAGGATACCCTCCCGGCAGGACGGAGGGCTGCCCATAGCCCCCAGGGGGCGGAGGGCCTGGGTACAGGGGATTGCGGTCCTCATATGGCGGTGGTGCGCTGGGATTGGACATGGCTGCTCACGGGCTGAGGGGGAACCCCAGCTGCTGGGACCTGAAATGGGAGAGGAGAGAAGCAATCATGAACGCCCGGGCCCAGCTCACTGAGCCCCGTGGCCCCACTTCCAGCCTAGCCCAGGCAGCCTCCGTGGAGAGGAGCACCTCCTATTTCTTCCTTAGAGGATGCGTGTCATTTGCTGTCCACAGGCCGCCTCCCCGCCAAGCTGGGCTCCTGCCCCTCCTGCCCACTTTCTGTCCAAAGGCCTCTCTCACTGTGCAGCTCCCAGACATAAGAAAGTAGGAGGAAGGACTCGCTCAGGAGACAGGGAACAGGCCTGGAACTCCCTGTTCTCTTCTAAGAAAACCTTCTAGTGTTGGTGGCTTGACGGCAAAACCAGCAAAGAAGCCAGATGGCCCAGGCACAGCCTCCTGGTGACTCACAGAGTCAGCTGGGACCCTCTGAAAGGGTCAGCCCCTGCCCCTGCGGCAGCTGACAGGGGTGCCAGGCCTGGAAGCCAGAGCTGGGATGGAGCCAAAGCTCAACATGGAGAGCTGGGGGGAGGAAGCGCAGGAAAACAAGCTAGCCCCAGTGCCAGGCCCCGACGGGGAAGGGACCCAGGGACCAGGGAGCCAATGGCAGGCTGAGTCAGGAAGCCTGAGAAGCACGGGCGGGTGGTACAGGGCCGGGAGGCTGTGCCAAAAGGCAGGCCTGAGACAGGACTTTCTGGTTCTTTCCAATAACAGCTGTGGCGTGTCACAAAGGCAGGAGGCAGCCTGCAGCCACGGCTGCTCTCTTCACTGGCCTTGCTAAGGAGTAGCTAGTGAATTCAGGGCTCCGCAGCCCCCTTGGAGCGGGAGACAGATGTTCTGAATCCCAGGGTCTGTGCGAGTTCTGCCTGTCTTCTTTGCAGTGCTAGCAGGGAGCAGAAAGAGTTGAGGAGTCAGGCCCCAAGGTCAAGGGAATGCCTCCCCTGCAGCAGGAAGAGCCCCACAGTCAGGGGAGGGGAGGGAGAGGGAACCCCAAACTGGAGCTAGAAGGGACCTCGAGGCCGTAAGCCCCAAATGCTCATTTCAGATAAGAAAATGCAGGCCCTGAATGGGCAGTGATTCCCTAGGACCCCAGGACTCCTAGGTCAGTGGCCTAACCACGACAGAGGCCTTCCCGCTCCTGGGCCCCTGTCCTTCATGTTATGCGGTGCTCTTAGGCCTCCTCTGCCAGTTACCGTCCTCTGGGCCTGGTGGTCCCCTCTGGTGGCAAAGATACAGGCTTGGGAAGAGCTAAGGACACCCCTAGAGGGCCCCTGCATCCCCAGTAAAGACAAGCCCTGGCAGTCTGGGCTTCACAAAGCCACCATTCCTACAGCATCTCCCAGGGGGCTTTAGGACCCCCAAGGAGGACACCCCCAGACACAAGTCCGCAGACACCAGAGGCTCTCAGAGGCTCTGCTGGAAGCAAGAGAAACAGCGTCTCTTTTTAGGGCACGCCGCACAGTTCAGGGATCAGATAAAAGATTTTTATCTCTTCTCTCTTATGACAACTGGGATAATTCAGAGAGGGCAAGGTGGCAGGGAGGGTTGGGGAGGGGGAGCTCAATAATAGTCCAGGTTTCCAAGTGGGTAATTTTGAGGAAAGCTATTCTCCATCTCCCCAGAGGAGCTGGGATAGAACTAGGGCAAGAATGTCGGGTCAGAAATACGAAGCTGGCCAGGCTTGGTGGCTCACGCCTATAACCCCAGCACTTTGGGAGGCCAAGGCAGGCAGATCACTTGAGGTCAGTTCAAGACTAGCCTGGCCAATACAATGAAACCCCGTCTCCACTGAAAAATACAAAAATCAGTCGGGCACTTGCCAGGCACCTGTAATCCCAGCTACTTGGCAGGCTGAGGCAGGAGAATCACTTGAACCCAGGAGGTGGAGGCTGCAGTGAGCTGAGATCACACGACTGCACTCCAGCCTGGACAACAGAGTGAGGCACTGTCTCAAAAAAAAAAAAGGCACTGGCCGGAAAGGCCCTGTGGGCAGAAACCCCAGCTGGGCCACCAAACCATGATGTGACCATGACATGTCCCAGCACCTCCTCAGGGTGCACCTCTATGAAATAAGGTGGGGCCACATGACCTCTAAACCCACTGCCCCCTCTAACAACAGACTATGATCCTGGGAACTCGGCTCTGCAGGGCCTGACCTTTGCTCGGCCAGACAGCTGCCTCTGCTCCCTCCTCTGAGCCAAGCAGGGGAAACACGTCCCTTTCCAGACAAAGGGGCTGTGGCAGCCACTGGGTGAAAGGTGACTCAGGGAGAAGGGGCAGCCTTGGATGGGCCGCAGGGACTTCAGGGTTCTGGTGCAGCTCAGCGGGTGCTGACTCAGAGCCTCACTCTTGCTTCCCTCGCCCCTCCCTTTCAGGCTTTTGGTTTCAGAGGCATGTGCTAGGAGGCCTGCCTATACACAGCAGTTTCCAGGTCAGTCCTCCTGGCACCGCAGCCACCAGCCCATCCACACCAGAAACTACTATGACCACTTCACCTGACTATGCCTCAGTTTCCTCACCTGGAAAATGGGTCTCACACTAATAATAGTACTCTCCACGGGGTTGCTCTAAAAATTAAATGAGAAAATACACACAAGAAGGCTGGGCACAGTGGCTCACGCCTGTAATCCCAGCACTTTGAGAGGCCGAGGCAGGTGGATCACCTGAGATCAGGAGTTCGAGACCAGCCTGGCCAACATGGTGAAACTCTGTCTCTACTAAAAATATAAAAATTAGCTGGGTGTGGCAGCAGACACCTAGAATCTCAGCTACTCGGGAGGCTAAGGCAGGAGAATCACTTCAACCTGGGAGGCGGAGGTTGCAGTGAGCCAAGATCACACTACTGCACTCCAGCCTGGGCGACAGAGTAAAACTCCGTCTCAAAAAAAAGAAAAAAGAAAATACACATAGAGCACTTAGAATGATGCCCGACCCCTGATATACAGGGGCAAATGTTGGTTATTTTCATTAAATCCTTACAACAGTCCAGCAAGTTAATACTGTTATTATTATTCCCATTTACAAATGAAGACATTGAGGCATAAAAGAGTTAAATCACTTGACCAAGATAACCTAGCTAGAGTGTAATGAAGTCAAGATGAGACCCAAGACTGACTCCCAAGCCCCTGCTGTTAATCCAGCCTTCTCATCACTTCTGCTATGGCTTCCATCTAAGACCTTCTCATGACAACAGGAGGCTGACGCAAGTGGAAGCCAAACCACTCAGGCCCTCCACACCGCCACGGGACTCACACCCTGTCCAATGGCCCCAGAAGAGGGTGGCCCAGAGCTGAAAAGAAATTCACCAAAGGCCAGCCAACTCCTCACTTTACCAACTAGACAGCCAGAGCGCAGGGACCTGCTCATGGTTACCAAGCTGGTCCTGGGGACAGGACAGGATCCTAGCTGTCTACATAGAGACCTGGGCACAGGAGAGGAAACCCCAGCATTAACGCTAGTCAAGGGAGTTGCTGAACTCAGCCACGCTTACCTCTGAGCAATGCCAAGAAGAACACTGTCAGACTGGCAGGAGCCTCCGGGGCCCAGGGCTGCTGGGCTTCGCAGTGTTAGAGCCTGCTCTTGAGCTCCTGCCAGTCATGAGGGCCCTGGCCACTTTCGCATCATCAAGGCCTCCGCTAGGGATGAGCTTTGGGGCTGGCACCTGCCTAGGTAGCAGCAAAAGGGGGAAGGGATCAGGTTTACTTTCCTAGCTATCTCAAAGGGTGGAGGCTGGAGAAGAACGGAGGGTGAGGGAAGGAGGGAGAAGGGGAGGAAGATCACAAGATTGACAGAGAGTGAGGATGATACCCAAAGACTAGAAATCAGGTCTTCTGGTTTCTGCTGGCAGCTACTAGAGGGGCTCACAGTCTGCAGGGGCTAAAAAGGAACTTTAGGGTTCCTACTGGAAGCCTGAATTTTCCTAAAATGCAGTAGGCATTCACTTTCTGCTTGGGTTTTTTTGAGACAGAGTCTCGCTTTGTGGCCAGGCTGGAGTGCAGTGGCATGATCTCGGCTCACTGCAACTTCCGACTCCCTGGTTCAAGCAAGTCTCCTGCCTCAGCCTCCTAAATAGCTGGGATTACAGGCACGTGCCACCATACCCAGCTAATTTTTGTATTTTTAGTAGAGACGGGGTTTCATCATGTTGGCCAGGATAGTCTTGATCTCCTGACCTCATAACCCACCTGCCTTGGCCTCCCAAAGTGCTGGGATTACAGGCATGAGCTATCGCACCCGGCCTTGTATTTTTTTTTTTTTTTTTTTTTTTTTTTTTTGGTGGAGATGGGGTTTCACCATGCTGGCTAGGCTGTCAAGCTCCTGGCCTCAAGTGATCTGCCCACCTCACCTGGGATTACAGGCGTGAGCCACCGCATCTGGCCCACCTTCTGCTTGAAGGAACTCCAGCAACATGGAGCAAGCCTCTTGTCTGCAGGCAGCTCGAATCATTAGAACATTCTTCCTCACCTCACAATGCCTGTTATCAAGGCATTCAGACTGTGCCCTATCCTTGCCCATTACAGATTTTACTCCTCTCTCAGGGCCCCAGCCCCCCATTAGGAAGGAACCAGCACCCCTGCTTTCTACCACAGCGGCGGCACAAGTAGGTGAGCTCAGACAGCAGGACTTGCTGGGTATCAAGGTTTTCAGGTGCACAGGTGGAAGCACCTCCTCCCCTGGAGCCCTCTCAGTGTGGTAATCCTGCTACCAGCCTACTGAGGCCCCAGCTGGGGCTCTTCTGGGGCCATCTGAAGGGTTAAGGCTTTGGAATCTGCAGAAGAGGCCTGAGCTACTGAGGTTACAGCAAGAGAGGAGGTTGTGTATACTGGAGGGAGGGATGGAAAGGAGCAGCTGACTGGTCCAGGCAGCCTGCCCTCCTCCCTGCCAGGGACGGATGCCCAGAGTGGAAAGAACAGCTCAGAATGCGCATCTCAGGAAACCCCACCCAGCCGGCCAAGGAGCACAGCCCAGATCTGACAGTTTCCTTCCCTCCCTTTTCCTTTATCTGCCCCAACTCCACCATAAGAAAACACTTTATCCTCCTACCCCAGGGCACAGCTGACCTCATAGCCACAAGGGCAGACAAGTAAAAACATACACTTGTCTGAGCAAGTCACCAGGTCTGATTCTGAACCAAGGGGGCCCAGAATCAACTGAATATCCTTCCATCAGCCTGGACTTTGGGATTAAGATGATGAAGCCACAGGGATCTAAACACTAAAATATCAGAGCTGGCTTAGACTTTGGATATCATCTGGTCATTTGACAGACAAGAAAACCCCAGAGCCAAGAAACTTCCTGCTCTGCCCCAGAACAGGGCCTCTTGGTCATGGGTTTGGAACGTCCCTTCCCAGCCCCACCTACTCTGAGTGACAGACATCAGCACACACTCCCTCCCAAGGAGGAACCAGAACAAGCCACCATTCCTCCAGTTCTCTAGTGACTTTTCAGCTCAGGAACAGTTAAGGCTGCCAGCCCTCGACTTCTGGCCCCCAACTCGAGGCCACCCATAACAGCCCCCTCTCTAGCCAGGGTGGCCTCTCTCTGGACCCTTAAAAGCTCCCAGGAGGGATTGTCCTGGGGATCATGAGAAGACCCAGGCACCGCAGCACCACCACCCTTGTCTGGAGCAGAATCTTGTGATTAGAGTGGTAACCTCAGGGACCCCACCCAAGTCAGGTCTGGATGGCCTGGGAGTACAGATAAGGGAACAGGAGGCCATTAGCAGGCTGAAGCCTTCACACTTTCATCTTTTTTTTTTTTTTTCCGAGACAGAGTCTCGCTCTGTCTCCCAGGCTGGAATGCAATGGCTCAATAGATCTTGGCTCACTGCAACCTCCACCTCCCTGGTTCAAGCGATCCTCCTGCCTCAGCCTCCCAAGTAGCTGGGACTACAGGTGTGTGCCACCACACTCGGCTAATTTTTTGTATTTTCAGTAGAGACAGGGTGGGGTTACACCGTGTTAGCCAGGATGGTCTCCATTTCCTGACCTTGTGGTCCCCCACCTCAGCCTCCGGAAGTGCTGGGATTACAGGTGTGAGTCACCAGGCTGACGCTATAATACTTCTGAGCACAGTCCCGGTCCACCTCCTTCCTTGTTTCATTATCTAGTGTCTTTTCATTGAACTTCAAGATTTGGAGGGGAAAGAGACAGACAAATGAAACTGATAACCAACCTCACAATAAAGAACTAGGGCAGGAAGAGAACCACTTCGAGTAATGGAAACATTTCCAGTAATTACTACACAACTAAGGAAGTACAGGCTAAATATCCGTCATTTCCAAAATCCAAAATGCTCCACAACCTGAAACTTTTTTTTTTTTTTAAAGACGGGGTTTCACCATGTGGGTCAGGCACGTCTTGAACTCCCGCCCTCAGGTGATCCGCCCGCCTTGGCCTCCAGAGTGCTTGGATTACAGGCGTGAGCCACTACACCGGGCCAATCTGAAACTTTTTGAGCACCAAGATGATACTCAAAGGAATGCTCACTAAAGCATTTCTGATTTCAGATTTTCAGATTAGGGATGCTCAACCAGTAAGTACAATACACATAGCCCAAATCCGAAAAAAAACAAAATTCATGTGCTTCTGCCTCTGTAGATGTCTGCCCCCATGGCTATGGTGCCTGTCTGCTGGGGTAGGCGGGTAAAGTGTTTTCTTGGAGGTGGAAGGGAGTTGGGGTAGGTAAAGAAAAAGTGGAAGGGCTCGGTGGCTCACGCCTGTAATCCCAGCACTTTGGGAAGCCAAGGAGGGTGGATCATGAGGTCAGGAGATCAAGACCATCCTAGCCAACATAGTTAAACCCCATCTCTACTAAAAAATACAAAAATTAGCCAGGCGTGGTGGCATGCACCTGTAGTCCCATCTACTCAGGAGGCTGAGGCAGGAGAATTACTTGAACCTGGGAGGCGGAGGTTGCAGTGAGCCAAGATCGCACCACTGCACTCCAGCCTGGGCGATGGAGCGAGACTCCATCTCAAAAAAAAAGAAAAGAAAAAGGAGGAAAGGGAAAGGAAACTGTCAAAATGGTCCCCATTTTGGATAAGGGATACTCAACCTGTAGCAGCTAAGGCATATGTGATCCTCACAACAGCCCTGTGAGGTATTCTGACCCCTATCCCGCTCTCTAGATGAGAAAACTTAAATTCAGAGAAAAAGAGATCTAGGGTCCCACAGCAGGTAAACAGCAGAGATGGGTTTGAGCCCAGATCTCAAGCCTGATTTAAAATTCAGCCTCTTTGCTTTTATATCAAGCAGGAGTAGAAGCCCCTGAGGCACCCCTAGCAGGTACCTGCGTGAACAGGCATCACCAAGGGTGGGGGCCAGGCAGCAAAGATCAAAATGATAGATAGAAAGGAGCTGAGCAAGCTGTTTCTATCAATTTCTTTTCCCTGCGGAAAGTTGATCTGAAGCCTGGGTCCTGGGTTGGGAGGCGGGGACCTGAATTCTTGTCCTGGTTTTGGGACTGACTCCACTTTGAGAGCCAGAATGTGAGAGTCACATCTCATCTCTAGACCCAGTTTTAACATCAGTAAGATAATTCCCCTGAACGGAAAGATCAGCCAAGTGCAGTGGCCCACACCTGTAATCCCAGCACTTTGGGGGGCCAGGCCTGGCAGATCACTTGAGGTCAGCTGTTCAAGACCAGCCTGGCCAACATGATGAAACCTTGTCTCTACTAAAAATACAAAAATTAGCCAGGCGTGGTGGCAGGCACCTATAATCCCAGATACTTAGGAGGCTGAGGCAGGAGAATCACTTGAACCCAGGAGGCAGAGGTTGCAATGAACCGAGATCATGCCCCTGCACTCCAGCCTGGGTGACAGAGAGACTCTTGTCTAAAACAAAACAAAACAAAACAAAAAAACTGAAAGATCAAAGTCCATTCTAACTGCCAGTTTCTGATTCTGAATGAATAGCCTAAAGAAGACTTAGGGGAGAATGGCGTTGCTCCCCAAGAACCTATACCAGGGAGTCACTACTGATGTGCAGCTGTTTCAGAGGACATCTTCAGAGGCAGAAGTATATGGCATGTTCTCAGTATGGGGCTGTCCATAATTCTCCCTCCCAAACTGTCCCCATAATGCTGTCTGGCCCCACCAGCCAGCTCTTCCTGGGTGATCAGTTACCCCCAAGCTAAACAGTATCGCCCTCTAGAAAAGAAAGAGTAGGAGCCGGAAGTCCACTGACCTGGGTTCATGAACTAGCTGCAGGAATCCAGGCAAATGACCTCCCCTGGCCTCCTTTTATCCCTAAATCAGCCCACGTGGGGGAAAGGTGTAGGGACTCGTTTATGGGAGCCAGGGAGTGGAGAAACAGAATCACCTAGCCAGGCATTTCCCAGACTGCTCTAAAGAACACGCCCCAGGAGACATTAATGGATGAGTGTTGGAAACAGATGAGTCTGAGAAACTAATCCACACCCTCTTCTTGGAAACTAGCAATGGCATATTCAGCCCCTGAGAAGTCCTGCAGCAAGCAACCCTGTTCAGCTGTTTCACCCAGCGTTCCTTCAAACTTCCTTAAGCCTGAGCCACTTTCATTGAGGAAAACCTATTAAAATGCTGTGGGATGCTGATCCAGGCCACCTTGTTTTTTGAGAGAGTCTCGCTCTGTCACCCAGGCTGGAGTACAGTGATGCAATCTCAGCTCACAGGAACCTCTGCCTCCCGGGTTCAAGCAATTCTCTGCCTCACCCTCCCGAGTAGCTGGGATTACAGACGCCCGCCCCCACACCCGGTTAATTTTTGTATTTTTAGTAGAGATGGGGTTTCACTATCTTGGCCAGGCTGGTCTTGAACTCCTGACCTTGTGATCCACCCACCTAGGCCTCCCAAAGTGCTGGGATTACAGGCATGAGCCACCGTGCCAGGCCTCAGGCCACCTTTGTATTACAGACATCCAACCCTGAGAATCATTCACAACTCCTGGTCTCTTAAAACCTCCTTGCGTACACCCAGCTGCCCCTCAGAGCAGTCACGTGAAGTACTAGACATGCCCTCTCACTGTCAGGGGGTCAGCCTGGTGCCAGGATCCTCAGCGAGGGTCCTCCCCTTTCCCCATTCCACACAGCTGCTATCCCACTGTGGGATTTACTGCCAAGGGCTGGGGGACACCTCCAGCTAGCACAGGACCAGGAAACAGGCACCCCCCCCAACCTCACCTCTGTGCAACAGGGCAAAGCACAGATCATTACAGACAAAAGTGGGGACTCATTATTATCTCCCTCCCCACCAATGGAAGTACCTGTCACTATGGCCCACAGACTTCTGGATATCATTTCTACTTCAAAACAAGACCCAGGTTTTGGCTTAGAAACCCAGACTCCTAGGGTTGGAAGATTCTGTCAAGGTCATTCCTTCCACAGTGTCCCCAACAGAATAATAGGTCCAGAAGGCCCCTGTCACGGTCAGCCATGTTGTTAGCAGAACTTCTTCCCAGAGAATTATATGAGCTTCCACTCTCTGGTCCTCCCAGTTCAGCCCTCTGCAAACACACAAGTGTGTGTGTCCCTTCTCTGTGGCTTCTGCTCTTTCTGAAGGGCCCAGGGTGAGGTCTGGGGTTGGAGGTGCTCTGAGGTAGGCAGCGTCTGGCAGAGGCACCCATTCCCAGGGGAGGAGGCTGAGCCCAGGCGGCTATTACCCCAGCTCATGACATGAGGCTCTCCCAACACTTACAGGATAACCCATCATTACCTCTCTGATGTGCTCATTTTTACGATTGAGGCCTTGAGGTCATGACACAGGAAGACAGGGCCCCTGACACTGTGGTCCTGCCACTTCCATTTAAGCTATAAACTGGTTCTCTGAATCTTCATGACTGGAGAGACAGGGAGAAGAGGTAGGTGAGGAGGAAGGATGGCTCCCCCTTTTGCATGACAAAGCAGCCCCAGGAGCACCTGGCTCCTGTGCCACCGCTGGCCAGCCCAAAGGCACCAGCTTTGAAACCAAAGCTCACCAATGAGATGAATATTTCAGAGCCCAGAGAACTGGACACCTGAGGACCCTTCATTGACATCTGGCTCTGACCCTGGTTCCCACGCCTACTTATCCCATGTCCAGGGTGCGCAGGTAGAACCCCAGACTCCTAGGTACCACGCAGAGGCCACAGCAGAGTGAGAGGAGATGGAGACCCCACAGGACAAGAACTGGTGCAGACCCCACAAGGTCAGGGCCGCGCCTCCCAGCAGCCTCCCTCTGCTTCCTCCCACTGGTCCCTGGCTCCTGCCCCAGCCTCTCCACTTGCTTTCCCTTTTCCTGTTTCCCATTTCCCTGTTTTGTTTTCACTCTGACCCAAAGAAGTCACGAGGAGGCTGGTACTCCCCTGTAACTCTCTGAAGCCAGCCTGGGAACAGTGGCTGGAAGTGGGACAGGCTGAGAGCAAAGTCATGGTGACAGAAGTGGCCACTTACTTCCCCATGCCAAACACTTGGGCTGCCCACTGGCTTCCGCCCCAGCTGCAAGCTAGGACCCCTCTTCCCTACCCCTGAAATATTCACCTGTCTACGCCAAGACGTGCCCCCAGGTCGTGCGGGGGCAACCTGGGGTCTGGGCCAGGCCCTGGCTGTCTCCCCTCCCTCTTCCCTCTTCTCACCAGCTGAGGGCCATAAAGGCCCTCATCTCACACAGCTGGCCACTCGGGCTGGCATGGTGGACAGGTCCTGCGACAGAGAGGGCACTCGTGCCCACAAGAAGGGACACGAAGACACCCTCAGACGCTGGCTCCGCTCACCGGTGCCCACAACACGCTGCTAGGCTCCCAAGGCTAACCAGGTGCCACAGACCCGGCCGCCCACCCGGGCTCCCAGGGAGAGCGAAACGCCAAGGGCCAGTGCGAGAGATCTCCATTCTGGGGCGGGCTCCTTGGGCCCGGGAGCGGGCCAGCCGGGAGCGTGCTCGGAAAAGTTTAGGGGCACCGGCTCGGGGTCGCCCCAGCCCTGGCCCAATCCCCACCGCCGCCCACAGTCCCCAACGGCTCGGGCCCCGGCCCCCTGGCTTGCCTGCGCCGCAGCCGACGGAACGTTCCGAGCAAGTCCGACTGTTGCAAGTCCTGCCGGGCGAGGCAGGGTTGGGCTCGGCAGGGGCTCCGCGCCCCGCCCCGTCGCGCGGGTCTCGTGGGGCGGGGCCTCGGGGCGCCGCCAGGGGGCGCAGGGGTCTGTCCCGGGCGCGCGGGTCTCTCGGGGCCCCGACGACGTCTCACTAATAACACGGGGGTGTTTTCGGATTTAAAGACAATACATGATATTGATGGGAAGCTAGAAAAGACACAGAAATGCAGGGAAGAAAGTAACTTCTCTTCACCCCTATTTCTCAGGGGGAAGCGTTCCCTTGGGGTCCTTTGGCCATTGTATTTCTGTGTGTTTTGTTTTCCTGCAGTGAGGTTATATTGTATGATGTTTTGTTTACTGCCCTTCTTTTTACTTAATATTTCATCATGAACATTTTTCTTCTCACTAAATAGTCTTCAAAAGCATAATCTTAATGCCGTAAAGTATTCCACTGCGTGGCTATGCGGATTTATTAAATTAATTTCCTACGGGAGGCCATTGTTTCCCATTTTTACATTAAAAACAAATCTGTAATTAAAATTCTTGATAATTCTGTGCTTTTGAGATAAACACACTTTTCAATTTTAAAACTGCAAACATGCAAATCTAGAGATGGAACTTAGAATCTCTGTTTAAAATTACTCAACCGGCTGGGCCCAGTGGCTCACGCCTGTAATCCCAGCACTTTGGGAGGCCGAGGCAGGTGGATCACGAGGTCAGGAGTTCAAAACCAGCCTGGCCAACTTGGTGAAACCCCGTCTCTACCAAAAATACAAAAATTAGCTGGGCGTATGGCGCTCGTCTATAATCCCAAGCTACTCAGGAGGCTGAGGCAGGAGAATCGCTTGAACCTGGGAGGTGGAGGTTGCAGTGAGCCGAGATTGCGCCACTGCACTCCAGCCTGGGTGACACAGCAAGATTCTGTCTCAAAAAAAAAAAAAAAAAAAAAAATTACTCAACCAGGAAAGTAGGTGTTTTCCTGAAGTCAGAATTCCGAAGTCCTGACTTGAGATGTAGATTACTACTGTTAGCAGATAACGCTGGGCTGGGGGCCTTTGCCTCCAGGCTTAAACTTCAACCCCGTGAAGAATACAGTAGCAAAGAATACAGTTACACGTGAAGAAACAGGTTCAGAGAAGTTTTGAAATATTACTGGAGGCTGGGCATGGTGACTCACACCTGTGATCCTAGCACTTTGGGAGGCCAAGGCAGGAGGATGGCTTGAGCCCAGGAGTTGGAGACCCAGGAGTTGGAGACCCAGCCTAGGCAACACAGAGATACCTTGTCTCAATTTCAAAACAAAGAAACATTACTGAGGCTTGCCTAAGTTTCTGTGGTTCCAAAGTCCAAGTTCTTTCCATGACATCAGGCTGCCAGCAATTGACCAATTCTGTTTAAAGTGCTTATCTGGTGTTAATAGCTACAGCTCAGCACCACACCACCACGGAGTGTCTTTTTTTTTTTTTTTTCAGACAGGGTCTCGCTCTGTCACCCAGGCTGGAGTGCAGTGGCACCATCTCCTCACTGCATCCTCCTCCTCCTGGGTTCAAGTGATTCTCAGCCTTAGCCTCCTGAGTAGCTGGAATTACAAGTGTGTGCCACTATGCCCAGCTAATTTCATTTTATTTGTTTTGTTTGTTTGTTTGTTTGTTTGTTTTGTACAGATGGGTTTTCACCATGTTACCCAGGCTGGTCTCAAACACCTGAGCTCAAAGCAATCTACGCTTGGGCTCTGTCTTAGTCCATCTGGGCTACTACCACAAAAATACCTTAAAGTGGGTCATTTAGAAACAGCAGAAATGGAGTCGGGCACAGTGGCTCATGCTTGTAATTTGGGAGGCCCACCTTGGCCTCCCAAAATGCTGGGATTACAGACATGAGCCACTGTGCCCAACCCCAAAACAGATTTTTTTTTTTTTTTTTTTTTCCTGAGAAGGAGTCTCACTCTGTCGCCAAGGCTGAAGTGCAGTGACGCGATCTCAGCTCACTGCAACCTCTGCCTCCAGGATTCAAGCGATTTTCCTGCCTCAGCCTCCTGGGTAGCTGTGATTACAGGCATTAATTACCATGCCCGGCTAATTTTTTTTGTATTCTTAATAGAGACAGAGTTTCACCATGTTGGTCAGGCTGATCTCGAACCCCTAACCTTGTGATCCGCCTGCCTCAGCCTCCCAAAGTGCTGGGATTACAGGAGTGAGCCACCACGCCCGGTCTAACAGAGATGTTTTTAAAACTGTACACACACTATGTATGTTTATTTATGTAGGTATATTTTAAGTAGGAATTACTTAGTGGACTGGTGGCCATTATGGTGGGCTAGCTATCCCAGACACCCTTCAATTTACATTCTATGGGCCAAGAACCTCATTTTAGGAAGTCCCCACCCAAGGTGTGATCTCACCAGAGCAAGCAGAGTTCTGCTCAGTTTCTGTCTCCCCCTTACTCAAGGAATAGAGCCCTAGGTGAAATGCATGGCCCCGTGGAATCTGGCCTGATCGCCGACGGGCTACTACCACAAAAATTCCTGAGAGTGGGTAATTTAGAAACAGCAGAAATGTAGTCGGGCACAGTGGCTCATGCCTGTACTCCCAGCACTTTGGGAGGCCAAGGCGGGCAAATCAGCTGAGGTTGGGAATTTGAGACCAGCCTGATTATCATGGAGAAACCCCATCTCTACTAAAAATACAAAAATTAGCCAGGTGTGGTGGCACCTGCCTGTAATTCCACCTACTCGGGAGGCTGAGGTGGTAGAATCACTTGAACCAGGGAGGCAGAGGTTGCAGTGAGCTGAGATTGCACCATTGCACTCCAGCCTGGGCAACAAGAGTGAAACTCTGTCTCAAAAAAAAAACAAAACAAAAGGAAAAGAAACAGCAGAAATGTATTGCTTACAGTTCTGGAGGGTGGGAAATCCAACATCAAGGCGCCAACAGCAAGTTAGGAGTCTGATGAAGGCTCCCTCTGCTCTTCATAGATGGGACTGTCTGGCTGCATCCTCATATGGCCGAGGAAGGAACAAATAGACACCACCCACCCACCCACCCCCCAGCCTTTTCTTTTTATTTTCTTTCTTTCTTTCCTTCTTACTTTCTTTTCTTTCTTTCTTTCTTTCCTTTTTTTTTGAGACCAGGTCTCACTCTGTCACCCAGGCTGGAGTGCAATGGCACAATCACAGCTCAATGCAGCCTTGACCTCCAGGGACAACCAATCCTTGCACTCAGCCTCCAGAGTAGCTGGGACTACAGGCATGCGCCACCACACTTGGCTAATTTTTGTATTTTTTGTAGAGGCAGGGTCTCACTGTGTTGCCCAGGTTGGTCTTGAACTCCTAGGCTCAAGCAATTTTCCTGTCTCCACCTTCCAAAGTGTTGGGATTACAAGTGTGAGCCACTGCACCTGGCCACCAGATTCTTTTTTTCTTCCTTTTTTTTTTTTTGAGACAAAGTCTTTCTTGTTGCCTAGGCTGGAGTGCAGTGGCACGATCTTGGCTCACTACAACCTCCGCCTCTTGGTTCAAGCAATTCTACTGCCTCAGCCGCCTGAGTAACTGGGACTACTGGCATGTGCCACCACATCCAGCTAATTTTTCTGTATTTTTAGTAGAGACAGGGGTTTCTGTAGGGCTGAAGGCCCCACAGGGTCATGGGGTGTCCCTTACGCTGTGCTGAGGTGCAGGATCCGAGAAATAAAGAGATAGGACATAGAAGGAAAACGCAGCTGGGCTCAGGAGGCCACGCCACCTATGAGCAGAGTCAGGCGAGGCCCTGAATGTCCAGAAGTGTGAGTATTTATTGTGTATAGGTTAGGGGGCAGGGCAGTCAGTGAAATCATCTTTAAGGATAGTGATATATCCGTGAGCAATAAAACAAGGGGTCCACCCCCATTAGGTCACCTAGGCTAGGAGGTGGACAGTTCGTAGCAAGGGGTCCATTCCCATTAGGTCATTGAGGCAAGGGCTGTGTGCAGTAAGGGGTCCACCCCATTAGGTCACCGAGGCTTGAAGGTGGACCGTGTGCAGTGAAGAGGGTGCAGTGTGCAATACCTCTATCTGTGGGCAAACAAATTCCAAAAATTATGAGGGGAGATGCTTTAAGTCACACAGTAGTGAGAGAGCTGTCAGGGTTACTGCCACCTGCTGGCAGCTTCCAATGAGTTCTATGGAAAGATGCTTTTCAAGCAGCACAGTAGCAAGAGCTGATAAAGTTCACAGTCACCAAGGCGGATTGCCGGTCTGAGGGCAGCCTTCCACAAGAACTGGAGCAGGGTCCTACAACTCCTTTATCAGGAGGAGCGGCTCTTGCCCCAAGCCTGCCATACAGCGGGTATCTTTACGATACTGAACGCTGCCACCTGGGCCATGGATTCTTGTCCTGATATAACTGTTTTTCCCTTAAATCATGCTCTGCACTGTGTCTGCTCTAGGCATTCCTCCAATATAAGTTGCTTATTTCTTTTTTGGGGGGGTACAGTAACCAAAACATAAGCTGCTTATTTCTTAATTCATGCTCTGTACTGTGTCTACTCTAGGCATTCCTCCGATTATGAACTAAGATATAATTATATATATATATGTAGGGAAATATTCTTTAGGCACTCATACTATGAACTAACATATGATTATATAGAGATGATTAGATAAAGGGAAATAACTGAGTAGTAACACTATAAACAGATATTCTTCAAGCCCTAATTCTAGAAACTAATATATGATTATATAAAGGATTATACAAAAGGAAATAACTGAGTAGTAATGCTATAAACTGAGATATACTTCAGGCCTTAATTGTGCCAGGATTCTGCTTAGCTCTCCTTCCTCGGTGCCTATATGGGGGGTTACCCACAGGTTTCACCAGGTTAGCCAGGATGGTCTTTATCTCCTGACCTCGTGATCCACTGGCCTCCGCCTCCCAAAGTGCCGGGATTACAGCGGACAGCCACTGCGCCCAGCCTCACCAGCTTCTTTTCTAAGAGCAGGAATTCCATTCCAGAGGGTTCCACCTTCATGACCTAATCACCTCCCAAAGGCCCCACCTTTTAATACTATCACATTGAGGGTTAAGTTTCAACAAATGAATGGAGCGGGGACAACAGCATTCCAAACATAGCAGGCCCCTTCTCCAGAAAACACCCGCCACTTTCTAGAACCACCAGGACGGTTGGTCTCCAAGGAGATTCCCTTTCCAGCCAGCAATCACCAGTGACTCACATCTGCCCGACTGGGGGAGTGGAACGTGGGGCACACAAGGCAAGCCCACACAAGCCTTGGTGCATGCTTTTCCTCCGGAGCCCCTTTTCTGACGGTGGGGTCAAAAATAACACGTGAAGCAGCTGGCCCAGAGCAGCAGTGCTTCTCGGGCCATAGGCATTCAATAAACGATATTTCTTTTCTTGGGCCATATCTGCAAAATTATTAAGTAAGCTCTTATTGTCTGCCAAGGAGACAGGAATTTCCAGTTCTAGAAATAAGACAGCTGAAAGGACACAGCCTCTGCTCTCAAGAAACTCACAATCTAAGGGAGCCAGCGAAAGGACAGGTTATTACCGTGTTGAAAGCTTGACAAATGCTGGCAGGTAAAGAAATATTCACTTGGTTCCTCCAGATCCCAGAGAAAGCTCCTAACCCAGTGTGGGGAAAGGGGTGGGGGCTCAGGAAAGGTCTTCAGAGGAGCTGACATCTGACTCCAGTGTTAAGGGGTGTTAGGAACCAGCCTAGTGGGAGGAGGGGAGAGGGTTCTCCAGGCAGAGGGTGGAGGGCGAGGGGCTTAGGGCCAGTTGTCCCAGCAAGCTAGGATGGGAAGCGGGGGGTGCAGTGGGGTAGAAGGGGTAGGAAATGGGGCTGGGCAAGGAGGCAAGGAGCCAGGAATTGAGATTTTACCCTGAGAGCAGTGGGAAGCCAGAAAACAGCCACCTAGAGGGAGTTTGGGAGGGTCAGGGAGGCTCTGGTGGTGCCTCTGGGGTAGGGTTCCAGCTTCAGCAAGGAAAGATGCAAGGCAACCAGTTAAATTTGAACTGCAGTTAAACAATAAACATTTTTTTTTCTCGAGACAAGGTCTGGCCCTGTTGCCCAGGCTGGAGTGCAATAGTGCGATCTTGGCTCACCGCCACCTCCACCTCCCAGGCTCCAGCCGTCCTCCCACCTCAGCCTCCCGAATAGCTGGGACTACAGCCATGAGCGCCACCACGCCCAGCTAATTTTTGTAGAGGTGGGGTTTTGCCATGTTGCCCAGGCTGGTCTCGAACTCATGAGCTCAAGCAATCCACCTGCCTCAGCCTCCCAAAGTGCTGGAACTACAGGCATGAGCCACCGTGCCTGGCCATACTGTTTTTTTTCATATAAGCATATCCCACTGCCCCATATAATATTTGGAAATACTTACACTAAAAAAGTTCTCATTGCTTATCTGAAATTCACACTTAGCTGGGCGTTTGTATTTTTCTGGCAACGCTATCTAGAGGAGAGTGGAGTCAAGTCCATGGCTGCAGGAAGAGGGGTGGGGGAGTGAAAGGGATTAGGCTGATGTTTATTTTAGCACTGGAGTAGCTAAAGCTTAGTGATTGGTGGGAGGGGGTGGTGGCAGCTTGGAAGAGGTGGGCCCAGGTGGAACCTAAAGGACGTGGGTGGGGAAAACTTAATTGGAGCAGTGAATCTGGAGAACTTTCTGTCTCCACCCTCCAGACCAGCCCCAGGGCTCCACTAATTGGTCCTGCAGACCCTTCTCTTTTTTTTTTTTTAAGACGGGGTTTCACCGTGTTGCTCAGGCTGGTCTTGAACTCCCGACCTCAGGTGATCCGCCCTCCTTGGCCTCCAGAGTGCTTGGATTACAGGCGTGAGCCACCACGCCCGGCCTAGACCCTTCTCATAGCTGCCTGACTACCCTGCATTTAATGTGTCACACTACCCAAGCGTTGATCACTAACTTTCTCAAAAGAAGTTGCCTTTTTTCTGTTTTTTTTGTTTGTTTGTTTGTTTGTTTTTTTGAGATAGAGTCTTGCTCTGTCACCCAGGCTGGAGCACAGTGCCACGATCTCTGCTCACTGCAACTTATGCCTCCTGGGTTCAAGCAGTCCTCCTGCCTCAGACTCTCAAGTAGCTGGGATAACAGGCACATGCCACCGCCCCTAGATAATTTTTATATTTTTAGTAGAGACAGGGTTTCGCCATGTTGAGCGGGCTGGTCTCGAACTCTTGGCCTCAGGTGATCCACCTGCCTTGGCCTCCCAAAGTGCTGGGATTATAGGCATGAGCCACTCCACCCGGGCAAAGTTGCCTTTTTTTCAAAGGACATATTTACTGAATGGAGGCATTGAACCCAGCCTGAGGTGAATGTGCTTGTTTCTCCCCACTGAAGGGCAGTGACAATGTCTCATTCACCCCTAGGCCTGGGCACGGCCCTGACCCAGCATCTGTTAAGTTGAATGCTAATATTCTTTTATATATATATATATATACATTTTTTTTTTTCTTAAAAGATGGGGTTTCACCACATTGGTCAGGCTGGTCTCGAACTCCTGACCTCAGGTGATCTGCCCATCTCAGCCTCCCAAAGTGCTGGGATTACAGGCGTGAGCCACGCACCTGGCTGAATGCTAATATTCTAAGGTGGGGGGAGGGAAGGCTCTGAGGCTTGAATGATAGATGTATGTGGTAGGTGGAGGTGGGGCATGGGGTTCCTCCCCACTAAAAATTGGCCTTATTATTCATAAACATTATTTAGCACTCTCCTAAGGAAATAGGGAGTGGAAAGAATGGTGGAATTGGATGTCTCAGGAGTGAGGGTTTTGTTCCAGCTCTGGCACTAAAGGACTGTGAGGCTGAGGACCCATCTCTCCGCTTAGAAATCATACTGCAGCTGGTTGCAGTGTCTCATGCCTATAACCCAGCACTGTGGGAGGCCAAGGCCAATGGATCACTCAAGGTCAGGAGTTCAAAACCAGTCTGGCCAACATAAAGTGAAACCCTGTCTCTACTAAAAATACAAACAATTAGCTGGGCGTGGTAGCACACCTTGTAGTCCCAGCTACTCAGGACGCTGAGGCAGGAGAATCGTGTGAACCTGGGAGATGGAGGTGGGAGGTTGCAGTGAGCCGAGATCATGCCACTGCACTCCAGTGCGGGAGACAGAACAAGACTCCTTCTCAAAAAAAAAAAAAAGAAAGAAAGAAAAAAAAAAGAAATAATACTGCAATTGTCTATCTCCTGTGGCTTCTGAAGCCACCCTCAGCTGAGGACATCTAAGTGAAAGGCAGTGAGAAAGGAACGTGGCAATGTTGATGGTGTCTGAAACTGCTAGAACTGGAAGCCGGCCACAGAGCCAGCCTGGCATCCACCATGCTGCGGTCAGGACCAGCACAGTGCCTTCCATTGTCCCCTGACCCTCAGAGTCACCTGAGCTGCTTGTGAAAACATGCATGTTCCCTTGGGGATACCACTTTCCAGACCTGTGAATCAGAATCTTCAGTGGACGTATAAACAAAGGCTCCCAGGTGAATCGCCAGCCGCACCAGCAAGCTTTGGTGCTAGACAGACCGGGGTTTGGATTCAAGTTCAAATGTCTTTGGTGGCTGTGTGACCTTAGGCATATTACTCAACTGCTGTGAGCCTGGGTGCCTTTTCTATAAAAAGGGAGCTAATAATATAGGGTAGTTGTAAGAATGAAAAATAGCAGTTGTCAAGTGCTTGGGGCAGAATTAAAACGTCCATTGTTATTGTTGTTTGTGAGATAGAAGCCAGTCATTCTCCCAGCGGTGAACACAACCTCCTTTCACACTAAGCAGGGCCTGGAGGGATGGACTTGCCCGAGCTGTGAGCTCAGCAGAGCCAGGCTCCAGCTGTGCCCTCACACCATGCCCTCTCGCCATGGACCTCGGCCACCTCCGACAGCCAGACCGACCTGGGGATTCTCAGCTTTCGAGCCCCCTCACCGTCCATCTTGGACTTCATCTTCCCACTCTCCTGCCCCCCAGTTAGGAAGCTCCTTCTCATAGTTCACTGGCTTTTGTCTAAACAACTCTACTCCCCAGGAAAAGCCAACAGCGATTTCATCTTATTCCCAACCCAAGATATCAGCTGCCTGAGAACCTCTGCTTACCAATAACTGCACCCCCTCCATTATCTCGATTTCAGGCACCCCACACTCTGACCGCCATCTCCTGTCTTTCCAGCTCTGTGACAGTGATTTGACAATTCTCTGACCATGTCAGGATCATCAATCTATTAATCTTAACTCCTGTTTCTTTATTTATTTATGTATTTATTTATTTGATTTTATTTATTTTGAGAACGAGTTTCGCTCTTGTTGCCCAGCTTAGAGAGCAATGGCAGTGCAGTGGTGTGATCTTGGCTTGCTGTAACCTCTGCCTCCCAGGTTCAAGCGATTCTCCTGCCTCAGCCTTCTGAGTAGCTGGAATTACAGGTGCCCACCACCACACTCAGCTAATTTTTGTATTTTTAGTAGAAACGGGGTTTCACCAGGTTGGCCAGGCTGGTCTTGAACTCCTGACCTGACCTCAGGTGATCCACCTGCCTCGACCTTCTGGAGTGCTAGGATTATAGACATTAGCCACTGTGCCCAGCCTATTTATTTATTTATTTATTTATTTTTGAGACAGGGTTTTGCTCTTACCCAGACTGGAGTGCAGTGAAGCCATCATGGCTCTCTGCAGCCTCAGCCCCCCGGGCTCAAGCCACCCTCCCACCTTAGCCTCCTCTGAGTAGCTGGGACCACAGGCGCACACTACCGCACCTGGCTAATTTTTATAATTTTTGTAAAGATGGGGTCTCCCTATGTCGCCCAGGCTGGTCTCGAACTCCAGGGCTCAAGTGATCTGTTCTCATAGCCTCCCAGTGTGCTGGGAATTACAGGAGTGAGCCACCGCGCCTGACCACCACCTCTTTCTTATCCCTCACATCCTCGCGTTCCTCCTTGACCGACAAGGATTTCGGTATTGTCATTACTTCTTTGCATGCAGCCTTAGCTCCGCCTTATGGTTCTCAGCAGCAACATCTCAGCTCTGCACCCACACGGCCACAGGTGACCATTGATCTGACTGATCTCACTTTAGGTTCATGAATACCAACTTTCCATTCATACTAACACACCCATCCTAGGCAATTACTTCACACTTTCTCCACTTACTTCAGAACTCCTTCACCTCCTCTGCAGCCTCACCCTCAGCCTCCGCCTTGCCTCCTATGCCTCTGAGCAAGCAATCAGAGAATTATTATTGCCTATATCACCACTTGGTTGTCTAAAAGACACTGCTTCTCAAACTTTAATGTGCAGCTAGATCTCTTGGGGATCATGTTAAAACGCAGAGTCTGCTTTGGTAGTTTGACAGTCTACATTACTTTTCTTTTCTTTTTGTTTTTTTAAGACGGAGTCTCTCTTTGTTGCCAGGCTGAGTGCAATGATGCGATCTCAGCTCACTGCAACCTCTGCCTCCCAGGTTCAAGCCTTCCAAGCCTCTCCTGCCTCAGCCTTCCAAGTAGCTGGGATTACAGGCATGCCCCACTACGCTGGCTTTGTATTTTTAGTAGAGATGGGGTTTCACCATGTTGGTCAGGCTGGTCTTGAACTCCTGACCTCAAGTGATCCACCTGCCTCAGCCTCCCAAAGTGTTGAGATTACAGGTGTGAGCTGCCACTCCCAGCCCTAGGTGAAATGTTAATGGGATTTTTAAATACTAAGTCTTCAAAATCTGGTGTGTATTTGACACTTACAGCATATCTCAATTAGGATGTTAATTTTCATCAGAAATATAGGATCTGTATTTACATCAAATCTAAAAAGTCTTTGTAAAATGTACATACTTGAGTGTTTCCCAATAACTGAAATAAATATCAAGGTTTATTTTTAGAGTAAAGTGAAAGCAAGCTTATTAAGAAAGTAAAGGAATACAGAATGGCTACTCCATAGAGCAGCCAATGTTTAGATTCAAGTTTAAATTAATTAAAATTACATAAAATTTAAAAGTCGGTTACACTAACCACATTTTATGTTCTCAATGGCCACAAGTGGCTTGTGTCTAGTGGCTATCATACGAAACAGCACAGATGTATAGCACTAGCCATTGACTTGAGGGGAAACTCTGAGGGTCAGGGTCTAGATCATAATTCATTTTGGCCAGATGCCTAGCCCAGGGCCTGCACTCAGTACTTTTTACTGAGTTCCACTTACTTCCAACAAGTCGAAAACTGACATCTAGAAAGGGGTTGGAGCAAGTCACAATCATTTCCCAGATGTGACCACTAGGGGTCAGAATCTGACTAGCATTATTTGGCTAGAAAACGGAAGCCCTGGCCGGCGCAATGGCTCACACCCGTAATCCCAGCATCGAGGATCTCTTGAGCCCAGGAGTTCAAGACCAGCCTGCGCAACATAGTGAGATCCATATCTTAAAAATAAAATAAAAACATTAGCTGGGCACGGTGGTGTGTGCCTCTAGTCCCAGCTCCTTGGAAGGCTGAGGTGGGAGGTTGGCTTGAGCCCAGGAGGTCAGGGTTGCAGTGAGCTGTGATTGTGCCACTCCAGCCTGAGCTACCATCTGTCTTAAAAAAAAAAAAAAAAAAAAAAGGAGGGGGTGGAGAAAAGAAAGGGGAACCCCTTATTAATAGCTGGGACTCAACCCCGGTACTATTAATGTTTATTTAACAAGCATTTATGAGGGGCCAATTGTGTGCCAGACCTGTAGGGATATGGAAGTAAATAAAATACAGTCCCCGCTCTCTTGGAGTTTACAGTAAGTGGGGAAGGCAGGACAGATATTAGCAACTCATCTCATAAGCAAACGTATCGTTACAAACTGTAATACATGTGCTGAAAGGAAGTTGACTCAGTCCCATAAAAGAGTGGCACTCAGGCACCTCACTTAGACTGGCAGAAGGTGTCATGAAAGAGTAGCTGCAGGGGAGTAGGGGACAAAGTGTGGGGGTGGCGGGCAAGGGTGCTATGACCCCTCTCAGCAGAAGGACCAAGCTGAAGATGTGGAGACACCCCTCAAGCTGAAAGAGCTTGGCATGTTCCAGAAACTTCTAGGAAAGCAGTGTGGCTGGAGCGTGGTGGGCACTGGGGCATAGCCCAAGAGGAGACTGTGGAGGTGGCAGGGGCCAGGTCTACAGAGCCTCAGGGCCTTCTTTAGGACTTCACATTTCACCCTAAATATGTCAATGAAAACAGTCAAACTCTGTAAAATATTTGAAGAAATTTATTCTGAACCAAATATGAACGAACGTGGTCCTTAATACAGCCCTCAGGAGACCCAGAGAACACGTGGCCTGAAGCAGTCAGGGTAGGGGGGACGGGGGCGCAGAATGTATGTGTGTGTTGAGGGGGCCTCCAGATTATAAACATTTCTGATTAGCAATTGATTGAAAGAGTTCTTATCTAAAGACCTGGGGTCCTTTTCTTTTTTTTTCTTGAGGCAAAGTCTTGCTGTCGTCAGGCTGGAGTATAATGGCGCAATCTCAGCTCACTGCAACCTCTGCCTCCAGGTTCAAGCAATTCTCCTGCCTCAGCCTCCCAAGTATCTGGGACCACAGGAGTGTGCCACCACGCCCAGCTAATTTTTGTATTTTTAGTAGAGACAAGGTTTCCCCATGTTGGCCAGTATGGTCTTGATCCCTTGACCTCATGGTCCTCCTGCCTCAGCCTCCCAAAGTGCTGTGATTACAGGCGTGGGCCACTGCACCTGGCATTTTTTTTTTTTAGATGGAGTCTCACTCTGTTGCCCAGGCTGGAGTGCAGTTGTACCATCCTGGCTCACTGGAACTTCTGCCTCGTGGGTTCAAGTGATTCTTCTGCCTCAGTCTCCCAAGTAGCTGGGATTACAGGTGCCTGCCACCACACTCAGATAAATTTTTTTGGTATTTTTAGTAGAGACAGGGTTTTACCATGTTGACCATGCTGGTCTTAAACTCCTGGCCTCAAGTGATCTGCCCATCTCAGCCTCCCAAAGGTGTAATCCTTGGAATTACAGTCGTGAGCCACCAGGCCCAGCCCTGAACCAGTCTTTCAGGTTAACTTTGGAATGCCCTGTCAGAGGAGGGAGTCCATTCAGATTGTTGAGGGGAGAGATTGAATTTTATTTTTGGTTTACAAAGAGAACCCATTGAGTGAGTTTGAGCAGGGCTGGGACATGGGGCACGATCTGGGTGGTATTTTAAGAGAATCACCCTGGCTCTGAGCAGTGCATGGATTGAGGGGATGGAGCCTGAGAGCAGGAAGGTGGTGAAGAGCCACCTTGGTCACAGGATGAAAAGCAATGACGCCAGCCTCCACCCTGAGGTGTCAATACCCCACCACCCCTGTTCCAGACCCGCACTTCTTTGGTCTCATTTAGCTGGCTTCCGTTTGCTCCCCACATCCCCTTCCCTCTTCTCCACCCTGCTTAGAGCTGGTCCTGTGGACACCTCAGTGGACTCTTGGTCCTCCAGCTCAGCTGGACTTGGCAGTGGAGCTCTGTAGGAGGAGATGGGAGTGGAGGTGGGGGGTTTGTCTCCTCCTTCCTCCCTGAAGGCCCACCCCGACCAGTTTATCCCTCAGCCAGTGGTCACAGGCCTTATCAGTTGGGCCTGTCCACACAGCTCTTTGTTTTTTTGTTTTTGCTTTTGTTTTTGAGACGGAGTTTCACTCTTGTTGCCCAGGCTGGAGTACAGTGGTGCGATCTTGACTCACTGCAACCTCCACCTCCCAGGTTCAAGCAATTCTCCTACCTCAGCCTCCTAAGTAACTCAGATTACAGGCACCTGCCATCGCACCCAGCTAACTTTTTGTGTTTTTAGTAGAGACGGGGTTTCATCATGTTGACCAAGCTGGTCTGGAACTCCTGACCTCAGGTGATCCGCCCGCCTTGGCCTCCCAAAGTGCTGGGATTACAGGCATGAGCCACCATGCCCAGCCTGTCTTTATGTTTTATAAAGGCTCCCTTTCTGACCCTTCAGACCCAGGGGTGGCGACAGTGTCACTCGCCTGGAGATTGCTTCCAGCACCTGCTGGTAGCCTTGTAGAGCACTAAAACTTAACTTTTATCAAGCGCTCCTCAGCTTTGCCAGTCTGCGTGTGTCATCTGTTTCCCGGAAGACGTTGACTGACATGCTTTCTACCCAGGCAAGTGACACAGGATCAGTGGAAGGAGCATGGAATTGGTGGTCAAATAAAATCAGAAGTGAATTTGGACTTTGTTGCCTGTTAGCTCTGTGATGGCATGAGATATTTAGCCTCTCCAAGCCTCCGTTGTTCATCTCTAAAGTGGGGCGACCATCACCTTCCTTATGGAGTCATGACAATGAAATACCGCGTGTGAAGGTGTGTGCAAAGTCCTTGTGCTCAGTCAACAATCTACATTCTGTTATTCTGTTCTTCCTTCTCACACAAATGAACATTTATCACACTCCATGAGCCAGGCCTGGTACAAAGTGCTGGGGGTGAGAGAGAAACAAGTGGAGGGTGCCATTTTTTGCCTACAGGGAGCTCTGTAGTGTTTTTGCTTGTTAGTTTATATGTTCATTTGTTGTTGTTGTTGTTTGAGACGGAGTCTCGCTCTGTCGCCCAGGATGGAATGCAGTGGTGCGATCTTGGCTCACTGCAACTTCCGCCTCCCAGGTTCAAGCGATTCTCCTGCCTCAGCCTTTTAAGTAGCTGGAACTACAGGCACGTGCCACCACGCCTGGCTAATTTTTGTACTTTTAGTAGAGATGGGGTTTTACCATGTTGTTCAGGCTGGTGTCGACTCCCGACCTCGTGATCTGCACCCCCCCTCAGCCTCCCAAGTGCTGGGATTACAGGAGTGAGCCACCGAGCCTGGCCCTCATTTGTTTTTGAAACAGGGTCTTACTCTGTCACTCAGGCTGGAGTGCACTGGCAAAATCATAGCTCACTGTAGCCTCAACCTCCGACCTCAAGTGATCCTCTCCCCTCAGCTGCCCAAGTAACTGGGACTGCAGATGCATGCCACCGTGTCTGGCTACTTTTTTTTTTTAGAGATGGGGTCTCACTGTGTTGCCCAGGCTGGTCTCGAATTAGATGATCCTCTAATCCGTCTTGCCTCGTCCTCCTAAAGTGCTGGGATTACATGCATGAGCCACCATGCCCGACCTAGAGGACACAGTCTTGTAAAGGAAGGCAGTGACTCCTAGGGTGTGCCCCTCCTCCCCCCTGCCATTGCCAAACCATTCGTTTTTGTTTGTCTGTGAAATGACATTTTTTTCCCAGGGTCTGGAGATAGAGTAGTGACCAGGCAATGCAAATAACTGTGGTAATCAGAAAAGCCTTCGAAGAGGGGGTTCGATTTATTCTTAGCCTTAAAGGAGCTATACTCAAAGGAAAGGCATTATCAGCCTCCTTGGGGACTAAACTCACTCTCCTCCCTCCTCCCTTGAGAGCTGCCAGACTCCCCAGATAGAGAATTGGACCTTCATTAGTTACAGTTACTCCTGGGAGGTTATCCTGTCCCGTGGGGTATGGTAGGGCTAGAAGGTACCTAGTGTCTTGAGGAGGCTGCCTTAAAGGATTTCTCCAGGTGGCGTGGGGCAGAAACCCAGGATGGCATCCAGGGCAGGCTGGGAGACAGGAGGCATATGGAGGGGAACAGCAGGAGCACCGCACACTAGAGAACTGGGCTGAGACCGTGTCACTACACCAAGGGATGCAGATTTGTTTCTAGAGACACTGCCTTTGAGCAGGGGGAGCCCCTGCTTGGAACTGATGGCTAGGGGCTACAGATGCCTGCAACGGGCCACGCATGAGGACCCAAGGGCCTGATTTTGGATGATGCAGTGGGAAATGGAGGCAAAGATCATACCCTCTCATCATTCATTCATAAAATGCAGACTTGAGCACCCACCAGGACAGATGCAGATGTTGCAAGAATGAGATCAATAATATCAATGAACGTGTGTGGAGTACCTGAGATGGCCCAAGCACGGTGCCCTTTCCTCGGGGAATCATAGTTAATCCTCAGAGTAGCTCCATGCAGATTACCAGGGCCTCATGGAGAGAAAGAGAATGAGGTTTGAGTAGATTAAGAGCATTGCCCCAAGGTAATGAGTATACAGAAGTAATGAGTATACAGGGGGTAGCCTGTAAGTAATGAATGTGGAGATAGCAGAAGGGGAGCTTGTCAGAGAGGGGAGAGGAGAGCTGGGAGAGCCAGAGAGACTGCGGCAGGGAAGGCAAAGGAAAAAGAAGGCGTGCTCTGTTGTCATAGCTGCTGCCCAGAGGTGCAGTGATAAGGGCTGAACAGTGACAAATGGGTTTGACCTATAAGGGGACAGAGCCACCTGAGGATGGAGCGCTGGAGGCAGGGGCCCAGTTGAGTGGCCTGATAATGGACGTGAAATGAAAGGTAGAGACAGCTAGAGGACTACGTTCTTTGTTTTAATAAAAAAATAATTTCAAAAATTAAAATATTAATATGTTATCATTATAGAAGTTCAGAAAATATTTTAAAAGCACACACACAAAAAAATAAACAAATGGTACCCCATGAGCCAGTCAACCAAAGATTGGAAGCATTTTATTTTATTTTATTTTATTTTATTTTATTTTATTTTGCTTTTTTACACCCGAAACCAGATATTTTATTTTATTTTATTTTATTTTATTTTATTTTATTTATTTATTTTTTTAGAGATGGGGTTTCACCATGTCGGCCAGGCTGGTCTTGAACTCCTGACCTCAGGTGATCCACCCACCTCGGCCTCCCAAAGTGCTGGGATTACAGGTGTGAGCCACCACGACCGGCCAATTTTATTTTATTTTATTCTTTTCTTTTTTTTTTTTTCTTAAGAGATGGGGTCTTGCTATGTTGCCCAGGCTGGAGTGCAGTGGATATTCACAGGTGGGATCCCACTACTGATCAGCACAGAAGTTGTGACCTGCTCCGTGTCCAACCTGGGCTGGTTCACCCCTCCTTAAGCAACCTGGTGGTCCCCCGCTCCCAGGAGGTCACTATATTGATGCTGAACTTAGTGCAGACATCTGATTGGCATAGCACACTACAGCCCAGAACTCCTGGGCTCAGGCAATCCTCCCACCTCAGCCTCCCGAGTAGCTGGGACTACAGGCATATGCCACTGCACCCGGCGGAAGCATTTTAGATTTTTTTAATGTTTTTTTTTTTTTGAGATGGAATATTGCTGTTGTCCAGGCTGGAATGCAGTGGTACGATCTCGGCTCACTGCAACCTCCACCTCCTGAGTTCAAGTGATTCTCCTGCCTCAGCCTCCCAAGTAGCTGGGATTAGAGGCACCCGCCACCATGCCCAACTAATTTTTTGTATTTTTAGTAGAAACGGGGTTTCACCATGTTGGCCAAGCTGATCTTGAACTCCTGACCCCAGGGGATCTGCCCTCCTCAGCCTCCCAAAGTGCTGGGATTACAGGCAGGAGCCACCGTGTGCCCCACCTTACAGCACCTTTTCTAGGTTTAGATACATAAATATTTGCTATTGTGTTATAATTCCCTACAGCATTAGTACAGTTGTTGTATTTGAGGCGAGATTAAGGAACCAGCACCAAGACAAAAGTATGCCAAATAGCAGGGTTTATTAAGCCGGCGACCACGGAGGACTCGCGTCTCTCCAACCCATGGCACCGAATGGAGGGTGTTAAGACCCTTTATACCCGTAGGACTCACTTTGGGAGTTAGAGTGAGAGGGGGTGGGGGTGAGGACACAGACATTTAGGGGTTTTCGTAAATCATCTCCCGGACAGAGAGGAGGGAGCTGGGCTCCGGACATTCCAGGGGTTTGAGGACATCTTCCCTCCTGAATTGTTACCTAAGTGGCTTACAGAAGTTAAGATAAGCGTTCGTTTGCACATCTTCTGGGCATCAGAGGAAATAACAGATCTTAGTTACTTATTACAAA